>RJWT010000740.1:0-58886 GCA_004365215.1 Cuniculus paca | reverse complement strand
AATAGAATTCCTGTGCACAAATAATAAACTCACTGAGAGAGAAATTGGGAAACTATGCCTTTCAGAATATGAAAGAAAACAAAATACTTAGGAATAAATCTAACAAAGGAAGTAAAAGGTCTCTACATTAAAAACTACAGTATCCTAAAAAGGAGGGCAAAAAGATATCAGAAAATGGAAAGATAGCCCTTGATCTTGGATAAGAAGAATCAACATAGTGGAAATGGCCATACTACCAAAATTGTTATACAGATTTAATGCAATTCCAGTAAAATACCATTAGTATACCTCACAGAACTAGAGAAAACATTCCTAAAATTCATTTGGAACCAGAGAAGACCTAGAATAGCAAAGGCAATCCTGGGTAACAAAGGTAAGGCACAGGGCATCACAATCCCTGACTTAAAATTATACTACAGAGCTTCTGTGACAAAAACAGCATGATACTGACAAAAAAAATGGATCTGAGGATCAAAGGAACAAATTAAAGATGAGAAACAACTCCAGACACACTTGGTCAACTTATCTTTGACAAAGGTGCCAAACGCTTTCACTGGAGGAAAGATAGCCTCTTTAATAAATAGTGCTGGGAAAACTAACTTTCCACATGCCAAAGATTAAAACTAAATCCATTTCTATGGTATAAACTAAAGTCAAACTGGAGCAAAGATATAAATATTAAAACAGAAACACTAAATTTGCTGGAAAAGAGAATAGGTAGAACTCTTGGAGAGATAGGTGTAGGCAAAGACTTTATGCATAAAACCCTGATTTCACTGGAAGTATCACAAAGAATTATCAACTGCAATCTCCTCTTGCTAAAAAGCTTTCATGCAGCAAAAGAAATCACCAATAGAGTGAAAAGACAACTGACAGAATGGGAAAAAATTTTTGTCAGTTGTTACTCAGACAAAGGACTAATATCTAGAATATATAAAGACTGAAAAAAAATCAGATACCCCCCCTTGGAAATTTAAAGACCCAATCAAAAGACTGAAAAAAGATCAGATAACCCTCCCTTGGAAATTTAAAGACCCAATCAAAAATGGGCATCTGAGATGAATATACAATTGTATACATCATATGAGTATACAATGAAGAAATACAAACAGCAAATAAATACATAAAAAATGTACAACTTCACTAATCATTCAAGCAGAGAAAATTAAAACAATGATGATATTCCATGTCATTCCATAAATAATGGCTATTTTCAAGAAATCAACTAATAACAAATGCTAGCCGTGTTGTGGAAAAAAAATGCACCCTTCTCTGCTGTTGGTGGGAGTGTAGACTGGTGCAACTGCTGTGGAAATCAGTGTGCAGATTCCTCAAAAAACTGGCATTAGAGGCTCCATTTGACCCAGCTAGTCCCCTTCTGGATATCTTCCCAAAATAGTTGAAAGCATCATACCACAGCAATATATGTGCACTCATGTAAGTAACAGCAGAGTTTGTAGTAGATAAGTCTTGGAAACAACCCAAATGCCCATCAACCGATGAATGGATAAAAAAGATGTTTCTTTTTAATACAAGAAAGTACCACTCAGCCATAAATAAATATAAACTTGAGACATTTATAGCTAAATGGATTGACCTTGAGACCATAATCATAAGTGAAATAAATCTGACACAAATGCGTAAATATCACCTTATCTTTCTGGTGTGAGAAACTGAAAGTGTAAATAAGGACCCAAATGTATAATAGATATTGTGAAATAGGAAGAAATTGTTCAAAACGGAGGGGGAACTAGGGTGAGGACAAAGGAAAAAAATGAGAAAAGTATGATAAAATGAAAACAAAGCTTTGGAGATAAGGAGAGGAAGAGGGGTTGAAGGCAGGGGAGAGGAATGGGATTTAAAAAGATGAACTAAGATATATCATTCACAGGTACAAATTCCCTATGACAGATGTGATTATTATGTATATCTAAATTGTACCAATAAATTTAATTAAAAAAAGAAATGTTGAATGTAGTTTTCTCACAAAAGTAAAATACTCAAAGAAACAAATTTATAATAGAATAGTAAAAAGTAACAGAAATAACAAATTCATTGCTAATCATAAATAAAAGTAACATTAGGAACAATGCTAATAAGGTCATAAAGTATATTTATATAAAATATATGTAAATTTAAAGCAGGTATAAAACAAAATATTTAAAAATATCCAAGCGTAAGTGAGGTTAAAGTGCCATAAGTACTAGTAATGCATAGGATGATGTAAATGAAAGTAACACTTTTGAGGATGAAATAACACATGGAAGTGGGCAGCAATGTATAAATAAGTCCTGATGGTATGTTAAATTCACAACAGAAAAGCAAAAATTATAATGAATCCACTAAGCCCAAAGAAAGAAACAGGAAAAATGAAAAAAAAATGGAATAATAATAAAGCAAGTAGTAAACTTATAGATAAGGTGTGGCCTGCACATGACCGCAGGTGGAAGGAGATTCTATGTCACATTCACTGTAATGGATCGGAGGCCTGAATGTAACTCCAAAAACTTTAGGACAGTTAAAGGATAATATGGATGCAAATCCTTGTGCCCCTCAGACACAAAGAATCTTCTTAGCATGTATAAAATAGTAGTGGTGAAAAGAAATTAAGTGAAAAATGTATGCACTTCTAAAGATACCAAAAGTGGAGTGAAAAAGAAAGTCAGACACTAGGAAAAGATATTTGTAGTATGCAGACCATATAAAGGATATCTACTATGGATTAACAATGAGGAAAGTCAATCAAAATATAGTTTGAATAGACACTATAGAGAAGACATATGGATAGTCAATAAGGGCATGAAAACATACACTGCATTATTAACTGTTAAGTAAACACAAGTCAGATTATTATGGAGGAAAGAGAACTCAAAATGTATTAAGAGAAACAGCCATCTGAAAGACTTTGGCAAAAAAAAATCCTAAGAAAAGGATTAAAAAATATATCAGCCAAAATATGAGAGTAACATCGCAAGACAAAGTCAGATATTTGAAAATTTGATTAAGCAAAAAAGAGAGGATGCAAATAAAGAATATAGAAAGAGACACAAGACCCATACAACAGTGACAGAGTCAGAGAAACCCGCGGTCCTAAGTACTTCACACACATGAACTTAGTCCTTGAAACAACCCTGCAGGTGGTAGTAGGATGATCCCCATTTCACAGTCAAAGAAACAGACAACACAGAAGGAGTAAAGGCCACAAAGTTCAAAAATCCTGGTTCAGTGCCCAAGGTATTACCCACCCTGCGAGAATGAAAATGGTCATGCAAACAGAGAAAGTACCATCACAGTGGGACAAGCATTCAACACTTTTTCTTCAAAATAAATCAAGGTTAAAAATAACAGTACTATTTAAAAGGATTATGAATAAAAGAATAAAAAGACAAAGCTGGAAATAGAAAACGCAATCTGCATGCTAAAAAGGTAAAATCATACATATGTACAAGAGTATATATAGTCACATATGCTGCATATTCACATATGCATGCTATGTGAATTCTACCAAGCACTGGATGACAGGTACATTTACTGCAGCTACTACTGGTATTGCTGCCACTACCTCTGCTGCTGCTGCAAACAGTACTACTACTACCGCTATATCTATTACTCCAACTGCTAGGGCCACTGCTGATACTAGTGCTACTGTTAATACTGCTGATACTTCTCCATCCCTGTCATTGCTACTGTTTTATCACTGGTTGCATTGCTACCATTGCATTTATATATGGCTATTAGTACTCGTTCTGCACTATCACCACTATCATTACTAGTAATTAGCAAAATAATTTAAAGATCAGACAGGTTTCCATCCTTATTTTGGGCCAGATCCTGTCTACTTGACATATATATAGTGGTTCCTCGGTTCAGAAGCTTAATTCATTCCACAATTTTGGTCAAAAACTAAATTGGATGAGAACTGAATCCAATTCAGTGGTTAGGTTCAATATTGACCTTATAGGGAAATTTGATTTGGCTCACATCCAATTTGAGTTATGACCAAATCATGGAAAGAACTAAGTGCATCAACTAGGGTGTATATAATTATTGAATTTTATAGAATCCTAGGAGGTTGATGATATAAATTACTACGGCTCTTATAGAGCATAATAGGTCAGGGAATTACATTAAAAGTTGGTACAGGTGACCAACTGCAGTTTTCCACTCAGGCACACAAGAGGCTACACAACCCAGCCAATCATGTGTCTCATTCTAGACAATGGGTAGTGAGATGCAACATGTATCAGGCATAGCCTTGGCCAAGGGAAGACTTCCTCAGTGTCTCCATGATCGTGACAGCTTCGTGTGGCCAGAGATGGTGAAGATCAGTGATGGTTTGGAGTGAAGACCCTGAGTGATTTTCCCAAGCACAGTAGCTCAGCAGGCTTGTTTCTACACCATTACCTTAAAAACAGACCATTCTTGGTTAAGGAAAAGAGATTTGGTAATTTATTCATTATTTCAGCATAGTCTAGCTTATCCAGACTCAGCTTGCATTCATATCTGAATTTGTATCGTAGGAAAGAAATCTGCAGAAGAATTTAGGAATACATACAAGATGCCTTTAAATTTAAAAAAAAAATTGAATCTAATATGTTACTAAAAATAAGGCCCTGCAGACAATGCAGTGTTAGTTCCAAACACACAAGTAGAATGACATTAAATTGTCTCTCAATTTAAGGCAATATTTAATAGCTTACATAGAAAGGGGATTTGTTGAACCTCATGCCCTATGTGACATTTAATAAACAATAAAAAACAACTCTCAGAAAGTACCAACTGTACCAAAAGACAAGAACGTTACACCAAAACACATCTCGGTTCCATCTCCTTCCTGAGGACCTTTGGCCCCTGAATGGAACAGTCGGGGTAGAACTACTGAGCTGCTTGTTGCGTACAAACACCTGAGTGAGGTCCGCAGCTGATCTCAGCCGTGTGAGTTACGAAGCACACCAAACGGCGGCGTAAAAGCACACACTTGCACCACCCGAAAATGAGAGAAAATACTCACCTCACCCAAATGAAATTCGAAAACACATCTAGCAAATTAAGCAAAACCAAGTATAAAAACTTTATTTCTTTGCTCATGATACATGTGCTCATCACTTTTTATAAATTGATTACTGCTGGATATAGATACAGAGTCTGCCAAAAAATAGCACACCTACTTATTAGTTTGCCATACTAATAAGTGTCCAGAAGCTCACCTCTTGTAATTGTAGAGGCCAAAGGTAACTTGTATGAGTCTCATCATGTCTCAATAAATTTAGTATTAAAATATTTTATGTTTTTCTTTTCCTGATATATATATTTTTGGTGGAATATATATATATATATATATACACATACATATATATGTTTTATAATATCAAAGCCAAGTATAAAATATGCTGTATACTAATAACATTTCCTTACACATGAAATGTGTTAATCTTTTTCATACATTGATTAGTGCTGGACATATATATATATACATAGACATATACATATCCCTTAAACAAATTAGAAACTTGATTAGAGAGTAGATATCAAATCAAATAATCACAGCAGGAACCTCCCATACAGAAACATTGAAAGTACCCCCAGAGCAGAGGAGTAAGTTTCCCTGGAAGAGAACATTAGACACGATTACACATGACATACACATTCTCATTTTTTGTGCTATCTTTGCATTGAGAGTTGCCTTCAGCATCCTTCTGATACACTGACAATTATCTTGCTTTTAACAAGATCCCAAAGGAACCAGAACTTGAGTTGACAGCACCAGAGAGAAGAAAGGACCTCCTGGCTTTTCTGAGGACAGTTTCACTCTCCGAATTGCTTGGCTTTTCTAAAAAGAGTAGTCAAAAGTCATAAAAGTCTAATCAATGTCAAATATCTTCAATCATTATGACCCGTGCTCAAGACAAAATTAGGAATGAAGTGAGGGAAAATAACATGTTATGATTCAGCACTTAAAATATTCGTTCACTTTTTCTTTTCACAAACATGCATTATATGCTTTGTCTGGCTATTGATTTTTGTTGACTAGAATCACACCACTAGTGAAAAAAAATTCATTTTCATGTGATGTAAAATTGTGCAAAAACTTCAAGGACATCATGAATTAAGCAAGATGATCTATTTTATAAACAATGAAATAGTTTCCAGAAATGCATCAGGGTCTCAATTTTAAGGGCTACAATAAAACCCTACTTCTTACACTTCTTATGTTTATAGATGACTCTTTCTTTCATGCAGTTGACTAAACTTTATATGTGAATGTATTTCCTCACGATGGCAAAGTTGGATTAATTTGTTTAAGAATAATTTAAGAAATACCAGAGGCTCAGTGGAAGCTTCTGAACTAAAGAATGGGCTTGGGGTTCAAGAGAGAAGAACAATCAGTCTTGTCCTAGAGTCATGTAGGTTTTCCCAAGGTGGTGATGTTCTAGAGTCCTCTGGATGTGGAGTTCCTGGTGGTCCAATCTAGGAGGTGACTACCAGAGTGGTTCAAATATACATTTCGGTATGCGACAAGTTTCAGAAATGAATGCCCTGCCTCCCACCTAGCAGACACAGAATCAATACTTAATTGACTGAATGTCATGCAAGTCATATAAAAACCATTTGCAAACATAACTACCGAAATGGGATAGGCCTATATAAGCATGACAAGCTAAGAGCAGGATTTTCTGAATTGATAACTTCACTAGCAGACACATTATCAATACACTGAAATACCAAACTCATTTGAGGAGACAACTCTCAGATTTTTAAACTTCTAGGTTATTTTTAAAGAAAATATTGAGAAGAGCAATCGATATCATTTGGCTCGAGGCAGCCATAGGCACCCTGAAACCCCCAGAGGAAACCTCGCAAAAGCAAGTAAAACATCAACTCAGACTGACGGTATTTTCAGTATAAAACAATAGAAAAGCGTTGTGGTGTTGATTTTATATTTCTCAGAATATTAATTTTAATTTTTCCCCTTGGCATAAAATATTCAAATGAGATGAATACCATAAGTGAATATGACTGTTTGAGGTATTTAAATCATCTTATTTTGATGACAGATTTAATGCACTGATCATTTATTTTTGGCAGACATACAGGGCGAAAGCATGATTGCAAGTCAGGAGTACTCTCTAAGGTTGCTTCTGAACCCAGTGTCATCAGCACCCTGACCAGAGCATCCACACTTCATAAAGATCATGAAATGCATTGTAAGCCATTTAGCAGGAAAACTTCAGTCATTCAAGAAAACTCATTTCTACGAGTTGTTAACAATCTGTAACTCTTTAATAGTCTGGTTGTTACAGGTTTTATGGCCTTCCTATAGATAGGTATGGATAGTTTAATAAATCCTGTGATTAACTGTAACTTTAGAAACAGATCAGTTTACTATGGTTGTTGTATCTAATTATTGACAGTACAACTCGATTATAAATCTTTGTTGAGTCCTGGTCCATTGCCAAGTGATCAATAGATTGAGTGTACAAGTGAAAATTCTGATACTGACTGTTGCCATTCTTGGTTCATTTCAATTTTTGGCAACAGTGATGTGTGAGGTTGGACATATGTAAAAGGAAAACAAGAGGTAAAAATTACCAATGGAATAATTTTTTTTTTTTTTGCAGTACCAGGGATCGAACTGATGACCTCACACTTGCCAGGCAGGCGCTTAGGCCACTGAGCTAAATCCCAGCCCTTGTCTTTTTGAGCCAGGCTCTTAATATGCCATTAAGGTTGGCCTTGAGCTCACTTTGTAGTCCAGGCTGGCCTCAAACTCGCAAAGATCCTCCTGCCTCAGCCTCCTAAGTGCTGGGATTACAGGCGTGTGCCACCAGGCCCGGCTAATGGAATGATCTCTTATTTGTTTTGTTACAACACAATTATACATAACCAGGTTTGTTACAACACAATTATACATGACAAATGAAAATCTAAATTTTTAAGAAAGTTAAATTTGGGAAAATTGATTTTTTTTTTTCTGTACAGGGAATCAAACTCACAATCTCACACTTGCCAGGCAGGCACTGTGCCACTGAGCTATACCCCTGGCCCTTGATGTTTTCTAAACCTCTTCAATCTTATTACCTGTTTAAAAACATTTGTGAATAAAACTTACATTTTCCACACTGTGTTTATTATCACTATTAAAGAACTGCCTTTTTCTCATTAACTTTGGTGTCCATGGAAGGTATACTCTTAGGTTCTTTTTGAGAGGAATGTTGATCCAATGAACATGAGGACAGTATTTCTGCAATATCTTTAGTCGTTCTGTTGTGGCTGCCTCTGGGTCCTGAATTGATTCGAAGCACTTCTCTTTCATGGTCATTTTGGCTTGGGGACGAGCTGGAAGTCACATGGTGTCAGATTTGGTGAATGAGGTGGGTGAGGACACGCCATGATGGCTTTCATGATCCTGTCTTTCACTGGATCGCAGTCAGAAGGAGCAAAGGCTATGTTCTTTTTGATCATACCTCATGAAGACACTCATGAAAGAGGATTTCCAGGGCTGCTTCACAAAGTGGCAAGAGATATTTTATTTAATCATACACACCCTATTTTTTTTATCATTCCCTATTTTTTGATCACTCCCTGTAGTTTCTCACACTTTTATTCTTAAGGTTGGAAGCTTCATGCTAACCATGGAGATATATATGATGCAACTCCCCTAGAGGGCTCTTAGTATGGAGATGATGTCCAAGCCCTGTGGCTAGCTCCATACCTCTTTGCTCTAAGCGAGCAAATTCTCAGGTGTACAGACCTCTGCCATTAGATTTAGTTACTGAGAGCTGAAATTAGGTCCTCACAGTGGAAGATTAGAATACTAAATATAGAAATTCATATGAAATATGAGCATGTCTGAGATTAATTAAAAATACTTTTGCAATTTAAAAAAGGGAAAGAAAAACTGAAAGCTAATCATATAAGATCATATAAATCACTGGCATAATGTGGCCATACGTCACTTAAATCATTAAACTAAAACACAGTCTTGTTTACTGTGGAATTTCATGAGAAATCTTGAGTAAATGTACCTGAAAAGCACTTTTCCTCCAAATTTATAGACTATGATGTTTGCAACATGCACTTGTCAGTTAGTTTCCTAAGATTATATTGGAAAATTGTGTGTATTCAAAGAACCATCACATATTCATTAGTTATCATGGCCAAGGTGCTTCCCAAGAAAAATACACAGAATTAGTATTTGGCATTAACAATCCCTTGAAAACATTCACTAGAGGCTGATTTTGAGGGTATTTATATTCTTACCAAATATGCAGTCTAATTCGCATTCCCAGGAGGACACTCTAAGTGGACATGCTCTTATCCAAGCTTGCTCCTAGAAAACAAGAAAGGCGGATGGCATCTTGCTTGACATTGCTCCAGTATCAAAAGTACACAGAATAAAGAAAGATTTTCTTTGGAAATCTTAGGGACAAATTATTGCTATCCATTCCATAGCCTTTATCATATCTCCATGGACAGGGTTAAAGGAAAGACCAAAGCTATGACAGCACATGAGAGATGACCAGAGTGAGTACTGGACAACACTCACCCAACAAGGGTAAGTTACTAATTGCCACTAATGAGACACTGTATTAACAAATTCAAAATCCAGCCTGAGTGATACCATATTCAGGTATTAGCTTCATATATTTATATCATTCTTAAGTAATGTCAAGCAGCTTACAGGAACCTGTATCAAAATAAACTTCACAAGCAATTTTCAAGGAAATGCATAATATAGTGGAGGAGGAAGAAAATGAAGTTCATTCTTAGGTGTTTCTTTTATTTAAGTGAATTAACTTTTCCTACAATGCTTGAATAGTTTTTTTTTTAATTGATGAGGAATCGAAACATCTGAGTGGTCATACTCATCTTGTCTTCCTTGACTGTTTCCATTAATGCCTGTTTCCCATAGGATTTCCTTTCCCTAATCTCTCTCCTCTGTCTTATACACACCGTGCTCATCTCAGAAGTTTTATCCAGCTGTTTACTGATTATTTTATAAGTGATACTTCAGCTCACCACTCCGTACATTTCAAGGTGGTTTTCTTCAGGGCTTTGTCACTTTGATGTTTCATAAGCACCTCAAACTCACTATACATTAAATAATGACTATGTCCCAGTCCTCTTTCTGCTCTTCAAATTAGTCTTTGTGAAACCACAGCTGATTCATTCATTCACTAAAATCAAAACTGTAATCTCCAAACATCGGATCTCACTATGCTCATACCACATCATCTCCTTATATTGTCTAAAATTTGATGCAACTCATGAAAAATAAAGTAATCCTAGAGAAGTAAGCCCAGAAATTGACCACAATTATATCAGATTATCAGAAATAATAAAGACAGAACAATTAAACACTGAATAGCTCAAGCTTTTGCATGTTATTTTTCAGTTTCTGTTCATAATGATTTCATGCACATGTAGAATATATTGAAGTTGATTCTCATGGCTTACTTAAAATATGAACATTACATCCCTCTAGAGAGTTTTGTAGATTTTCAATCATCTGAAATGTTTTTGATTGAATATAATGTTAGGAACAATAGAAGGAACTTTGCTAGTTTGTGAGATGACTATGAGACATACAAAATCATTAATTTAAAAACTGTCAAAGAACATAAAGTTGACATACTTTTAGTATAACAACAGTGTGAAATCGAGTTTTCCTTTATATTATAAATTTATGTAATGTAAATAAAATATATGCTAATAATTTGAAGTATAAAACATCAGTTTTCACTTAGCCATAAAGACAATGTCAATTTTATAATTTTTTATATAAAAATGTATAAATGTGAGCTATATTCCTTGGTGAACAAATCTCAATTAACAAGTAAAATAGTGTTATAATATTCTTTCCATCCGAAGTGATTTTTTTATTAACATGTAATTTAGTCCTCTTCAAAAATTATTATGTTTACCCTTTATAATAATTTCTTTCTCTACAGTTAATTGGGAGGATATATAAATATCCCCCAGAAAAAGGAATTTTATTTTCCTATCATCTTAGTGACCTCACATCACTAAATATGTAATTGAATGTGTTCCAGTGATAAATGTTACAACTTACAGTTTAGATTAAAATAACTATATTGATTCTACTCAAGTACATTTGTGTTTACCTAATGTATCACATTCATTTTAAAATACAGTATTGGTTTAATGGCCCAACCTAACCCTCTCTAATAAAACTGCAAAAGCTGATTAGACCCAGTGGCAGTAAAGCCAAGAATGTTATTGTCTCTTGTGAGGGCTGATGACTTCACAGTGGAAAATGTGCTCTTTGAGATGGCTGCAGGATATACCTGTTCTCAAGGCCTGTACATCTCTCTCCCCAGATACAAATTCTTTTTGGGGGAGTTCCACTTAATTTCTATTACTGCCTATCATTCCAGGTTTCTTTTATGAAAATACAAAGCAGCAAGAACTCAGCACTTCCAAGGTCCCATAAATCACTACTGTTCTTGGCACTTGCAGCTCTCCATGTGCCTCTTCTGTTTAGAACTGTGAATTATATTTTATAATTGCGTGATTGGGAACCTCATGTATGCAACGGGGCTTCACAGAAATTAAATTATAATACTACTTTAAATCTTAGATTATACAGAATTCTGCTTTTCCTTATCTTCTGGCTTCTGTCACCTTTACACCCACTTTGCTTAAGTTTTAGATATGTAGATACAAGTTGAGGCCTTTTGTGCTAAGCCTAATTTAGAGCAGCAGAATTGTTTGGAAATATATGACCTGTGAGATATATTTGTCAGAGCTATAATTGCTGCCTAGCATTATGCAACATTTCTCTTAATGGTTCTTGAATTTTAAACAAATTGAGAATAAGCACTGAAGAAGCTATAATTTAGGCAGTTGCTAGTGGTTAAATCACTTTAGGTAATAATGTAGATGACCTGGAGAGTTACAGTAAAATGCTTCATATGACTTTAAACAGTAATGTCTCTTTCGGGAAACAGTGTATCCATCTCTGCAGCATCTTTTTGTCTGTGAGAAAAATATATGTAACTCTGCAAGCTAAATCCTAGGTGGATGAATAGATACTACTAATGGTGTCAGTTTCATCAGAATTTCAATAGCATGAGATGAAATGCAGGGAAATAACTTGGTATGGTAGGAATGCTCTGTTAAGATTTCTTTACCTAGAGAAATGTTAGCATTTTCAGTTAAGAGAAAAGGGTTGTTCAGGCAATATTTGAAGGTAATTTCTACTTCTATTCATTCAAAAAGCAATGTGGTAAATATCAGTATGTGCAAGTAACACTAACATCTGATTTTTGAGATCGTGACATAGAGACAGAAAAGCAAACATTGCACAGGTCAATCATTTAATTCATTCATTTGTGTAGAAACTATCCAATGAGACTTATTTAGGTTTAAAAATGTACAGATTATTCCTAATTAAGTAATCTCCTTAAATATTCAAAATTGAATTTGCAGGAAGTATTTAAGAAAAATATTTTCTAAATGATTACTAAAAGCTCCCAGTGGAAGTTCAGGTGAGGCCGAATTTTTTACAGTAACAAGTGCATAATAAGACTATTTTCTAGCTAAGCCAAGATAATAGATTAATTAAGATACTTGTGAAACTTCAAACAGATATCTCAATGTGTGATAGAGTGGAACTCAAAAGGGTATCTCCTCTGTTCTCATTTTAAAAATTGTGTTTTACCGTCAAAATGCAGATCCTCCTTCACCTATTTTTTTTAAATAAGACACTTTTTTCATTTCACAGAGTTCAAGTATTTTCATTATCAATTTCTAGTGAGCACAGATCGGTTCTTTGCAAAGGTGCAGCAATGAGACTGTTTCATCAGGACGAGGAAAAGGGTGCCTGTCCACAGAGAGCAGGGAAGACACTACTTTGACACTCACATAAAATAAAATTGAGGTTATTTTTGCACTAACATTGACTGCTAGAAAAAGTTCTAGCACGTTTCAAACGTGTGGAAAGCAAACACTGAAGAAAGGAATCCAAAGTGCCAAGTTTATGTTCATAAACTGTTATTTCACATCACAGGTTGAGACTCAATATTTTTGTTTTTCAACTGTAAAGGTCAGTTGGAATCTTAGCACTAAATTCTTTATTTCTAGGCCCGCTTCCCACCCACATGGGATTTCTCCAAGTCATGTATTTAAACCTGTTTTGCCAATGAAAACAATGTATGTTAAGCCCATGTCTTTAACTCATGCACACGCAAATTCTTACCACATGCAATCCACTCACCATGCTTATGTTATGACATTTTATCATTCTTCAATAGCAATAATGAAAGAGCACTACATATGCTAATTCTGAATATGGACATGAAATTTCTTTCTAGAACAGTCTAGATTAATTTAAGAGAAATTTCTTATAATTTTTGTGAATTTCAAAGTAGCAAAGAAACTAGGGTAGAGAATGATTTTCAATTAGATTTTCTCAAATTTCAATTTTCTAATTGTCATGCAAAAATAAGTAGAAATGAAAACTTGATTAATCTTTTAAAACAATGGTTCTCACAGGAAAACAAAAGTTGTATTGGACTAATACTAAGAGAACACAAATAAAGTGTGATTTTTTTTTAAGGGACATGGTATCTATGAGAGATGGGACTGTAGAGATGAATACCAAAATATTCAAGAAAAAAATGTTTAAATAAGTAATAGAAAAAAATTTCAAATAATATTTCAAGAGTTAAAACTTTTCAAATAAAGAGGTACAGAGCATAGATTCTAAAGAACATATATAAAAACCTATAATCTTACTAATTGAATACAAAATTAATAAACAAAACAATTACTGCTTTAGAAATTAAAGTTAATAAACATAATAACATAACATTCTATTTTTTAAACTTTTAGGTATTTAGCTATTTTTAGTTTAAATGCAATGTATTTTTAACAGACTAAAATATAAAAATTCTGTAAATTATTGAGGTATTATGTGATGTTTCAACACAGGTACACATTGTATAATGTTTAAATCAGGTTAAACATAGCTATGGCCTCTAGAACTAATCATTTATTTATGGTCGAAACATTCAAAATCCTTTCTTCTGGCTTTTTGAAATGTACAATTCATTTTTGTTATCCACAGTTGCCCTGCTGTGCAGTAGCATACCACAGCTTGTTATTCAACTGTAACTATGTATACATACTGTACATTTTCCAAGCAATTTAACTGTGCCCCAAAATAAACTCAAGGATATTTTTAAGAATACATAAGAGGGAGGTATGCAATTATTAGTCAAATCCTTAAAGAAAAACTGTTGGATTCAAGCATTTTTTTAAAAGGAGGAAC
This sequence comes from Cuniculus paca, assembly GCA_004365215.1. Classification (NCBI taxonomy): domain Eukaryota; kingdom Metazoa; phylum Chordata; class Mammalia; order Rodentia; family Cuniculidae; genus Cuniculus; species Cuniculus paca. The sequence goes on along the minus strand of RJWT010000740.1, from coordinate 44,590 downwards.
AAATAAATAAAAGTGCAGCTAAAATTAGATAAACATAGAGTGCATGGTAAACAAAGGATGAGGGATCTTTCCCTTTGCCCATTGTCTCGATTCAGAAGAAAGAAAGAGCAGCTTCGGATCCCAGCTTTGTGATATCTGGATTCAGCAGGACCACAGATGAGAGGGGCTTGGTTGACAAACCCGAAGGTACACTGAGCAAGCTGGTCACAGGGAGCCCAGCCAAGAATTCCTAGCAACAAACCCGAATCTCTTTGCAATAAGGAATCCTGCTCCTTGGGAGGAAGGACAGAGTAGAGTGCGATTCTCTTTAGTCCCGAATGAAGCTGTGTGAGCTTCAGAAGGGAGGCCGGATACCTCTGCACGCTGGCCAGTGTCTTGGGCAGCAATGTCTGTGGACAAACAGCACGTGACAAAGCTTTGAACAGGAGCAAATGCCACCTTTTCCATCTGCAGGCCTCTGTTACCATCACTCATTGGCTAAGGTGAAGCCTCCTCTGCATCACGGAGATAGCCAATAGTTTCCAGGTTACTGATTTCTGAATTTTGCTTTTGTCTGCTGGGAGCCGTTGAAGCTGGACATTGAACACACGTGCAGGGCTGTGGCATGGCCAGGGCATGGCCGACCTGAGAACAAGGAGATGCCTCAAAGGGCAAGAACACCTGACTCCAACCCCAGTTATCAAGACAGAGACTGTAGCTGCAGGCATTTCATTTCTGTAGTGAAAGTCAACCTGGAGATTTTCTCCTAAAATACTTCGCCTATATTAACATAATCTGTTCCTTTGAAAAATCCTTTAACCATGCCCAAGATCCTGCTTAGTTTTCTGCTTTTTTGGCTCTAATCCCTTCCTTGTTTGAAAACTAAACAAATACAGGCTGCCTAGAGACATTCTCTGTCTCAGCCCCCAGAGTCTCCAACTCTGTTAGAGGGTTTTGATCCTCCCGGAGCCCTAAAATTATACCACTAGTCATGTTTATTTAAGCCTTCGCCATATACTCGTTTGGAAGATTGGAGATCTTGGCCAGGAGGTCCCTGATATTTGTCTATTTGTCTGCTTACTGATTTAGCGGTACCAAGGATTGACTGCAAGGCCTTTGCACTATGCTACTTCATTCTATTCTTTCTTTCTTTCTTTCTTTCTTTCTTTCTTTCTTTCTTTCTTTCTTTCTTTTTTGAGATTGGATCTTAATATTTTACCTTTGTTGGGATTGAAATTGGGGTCCTCCTGCCTCAGTCTCCCAGAGTGCTGGAATTATAGGAGTGAATTACCATACTCAACATTTCTTAGTAATTGCTATTTTGTTCCTTTATTCTTTACTATTTGTTAGCACTGTGTACAAAAATATAACAAAGTCCATCGTGTCCAAAAATGTAATATTTCCAGTGCTTAGTCACTTCAAAGGAATTTTGCAATTCATTGGTAAGATCAGGAAGAGTAGTTTAAACTACTGAAGTTGACACATGAAGTACAAAAAATATGTATATTAATGACTGTAAATAAACTGTGAGTTTATAGAAAATGATAGCATAAGACAAGTGAACTAACATCACACACCAATAAAAAATATAAAAAGGATCAAGATGTATGGTGCACATGTACCAACTCCACACAATGAATGTTATCATTATGTCCTGCAAACATATAAAAATAAAATTTAAAAAAGAAAAAAGCAAATCACAAGACCCTGGATAAATTTCCTGGACTCCGAATACTGTGGCACAGAACCACATTAGCTGGAGAGCTGCAAGTTCATGCAGAAAAACCACATAGACATAGACAAATGAAAGGTCAGGGGCTGAATCTCCCAATTTTGTAAGAACCCAGCAATTGCTGATTTTCAGTTCCAGGTGGTAAATAGTATAAGGTAGGAAAATGACATGTTCTTCATTTTATGGCCAAATTAATTTTCTCTTCGTACAACGAAATATCTGCAGTAGTTTTCCATAAAGAGTACTTTTATCTTATATTATAAATATTGTATTTTCCTATTTGCTAAGGTAAGATTTATATAATCTTCTAAATATACATAAAATTTTGAGTTTCATAATGCTGTTAAGAAAAACAATAATTTCAATAATGTTATTTTAAACACTAGAAACATCCTAGCAATTCCCCCAAACCCGCTAAGTTTCCCTACACCAATATACTGAGAAACACAACCAACTTTCACCACACCAACCCCTCTCCCAGCCTACACACTGTCATAGCCCTTTATGGAGATGGTGTGAATATTGTCAATTCTAGGGGTTTTGTGACCGTTGCACATGATTTATCTAAAGCCCTTTGCAGAGTGGCAGAAAAATTAGTAAAAAGTCTTTGGTCTATAACAATTACTTCGTTTTTAGAAAATGCTTATAGCTGGATTCACTGTCTACCTCAGAATTTTCAAATGTAGTTAATTACTTTGTGGTCTAATTTAGCAACTGTCTGACAGCATTTTTGGCATATGTATATTTAGTAAATAACAGGAGACATTTTTGAAACTTGGAATCATTTCTGCATTTTTAGTTCATCCCTAAAGGCTGACTTCCACTCAATTCAGAGGCATAGAACATGACAATGAGATGAGATTCTTGCAGAATGAGAGAAAATGTTATGAGAAGTGATATCCTACAGCGGCCATGTCTAATCAAATACAATTCAGTACATCCAGCAGACTCATAAGAATGAAATTCTGATTAGCTGCCACTCACAGCACTGGTTGCACTAAGGTTTAGTTTTCGATCTTTGTCAAAAATTTATCTGCCATTAATACTGAAGCATGAATTATCTGCTAAGTTGCATTTCATCTCATCTTGTAAGCAATATTCATCTGAGAAGCCAAGAGGGCTTCCAATAGCTGCTAAGAACAGGTTTCTGATGAGTAAAAAATAAAACATATACTCGTTTGCACTCACAGCCTGGAAAGTCTGTGGAGCAACAAAGCAGGGAGCTGGGGAATCCTGTACACATCCAGCAGTTTAAGCCAATGAAAACTAACATAGAGGTTGTCTTTGCCTAGAACCATCACTGAGTGGAAAGATACAGATCTATGACCAGTAAAATAGTAATGCTGGGAAGAATAGAATGAGACACTATCACCTCTTGTTATCCAAGGAGGACTCCTCCCAAGATCTTATGTGGATAACGAAATTCTCAGATGTTCAAGTCCTGTATCTAAAATGGTTTAGTGTTTGCATATAACCTACACACATCTCCCCATATACTTTACCCTCTATATCATGTACAATAGCTACTATAGTGTCAATGTTATTACATAATTATCTTATTGTCTGGGTAACAATAAGAAAAAAGAAGTTGGCATATGTTCACTACGGGTGCAATTTTTAAAAGCATTTTCTATTTGTAGTTGGTCAAATCTGCCAGAGCAGAGCCTCTGGCTATGGGGGGACAATAGGACCAAGAAGTCACTACCACCTACTTGAAGTTCAAAGAAGTGAGAGAGGTTAGGAATGAGAATTTCTACAAAAGCTGAGAAAAAAGATGGATGAACTGTGAGCATGAATGTATTGATTATGCCCCTGAAGATAACAAAATTAGATTGGTGGGGTTGGTGAAAAAAACTTAATGACAGTGAAGAAGTGGAGTAGAATTAAGTTCTTCGCACCCAGGAACTCATTTCACCTTCTCAGCAAGATTTTGAGGCAGGAACTATTATCTCTGGAGACAGCTGAGACTTCACTGAGTTTGATCCTTACACTGTGAACGTGTGTTAAATCATCACACTGCACGCCACAAATTTTACAACTAGAATAATAATTAATACAAAAACAAAAGAAGATAGGAAGGGTTAACTGTCTTGCCCAAGGTCACACAGCTTGTAATGGGGCCACAACTTGCATGGCAAGAAAAAGTAGCACAGGGTCCTACCAACATCCTCCACAGCTGTCAGGTTTGGCAAAGTCATGGGAGTGGTGACAAAGAGGACAATGAGAGGACACAGCTGGGGGAACCTAGAGTGACTGATAGAGGCTCTACCTCCATCCTGATAAGGCTGGAAGTCAGAAACATGAAGAGTACGAAATAATATGGAAATCGCATCACTGTTTAATGAGCTGCCCATTGGATGCCACCCATTTTTAACGTGTGATACCTAATGCTCTCACACACCTGGGGAACCAAGCAGTGTGTCCAGGGAAAATGTAGAGAAGACAGACTGCCAGGATGGAGGAAAGAAACCCAGAGCTGAGGCGGGCCATTGAGGGTTAGTGATGAGGTAAAATTGGGATAATATGCCTGGTTAACTACCTCCCACTCAGCTCACTCAAGAGAATTAATATCATCAAAATGAGCCCAGTATTCCATTAACTCTGCTTTTTATTAGAAAATGTCTCTCCCATCAGTGAAACAGAATCACCAGTGAGTAGTGATTCTGACCATTATTCTGCATAGATGGTTTATTTATTTACCCCAGATGACTTAATCTTGGGATAGGACTCTAAGTTAATAGAGCATTCTAAGCAAAATCTTTCCAGCAAAGTCAAAAGTGTGAAAGAGATTTTGCATACCAGTTTAGTTTAGAGTCAGTGCTCTGAGTTTCTTGTGGAAAACTGCTCCCCAGTTCACATAATTTGACTGCACTCTGTGGACTCATGTGTCTCTAGCCGTACTGGAGCAGGAATTTGGTCTCACAAAGTACAAAAGTAGCAGTTGAACACCATTTTCTTCCTTGCTTGACACTGCACTCCACACTTGTGTTTATTCATTTGCTCTCCAACTTATATCCTATTGAAAAATGACCTTCCGATCTCTACAGAGATGAAGATCTACTAGGCACAAGGGCTTTTCAGCAAAGGAGTCAGGAAAGGTGATTTCACAGGGAAGGGCAGACACAGCCCTTCTGTCCTTAGCTGGCTTCATGATGACTGTGCTTTCCCAGGACTGATTCTTTATCATATCAGAGTGGGCAAAAAGATCCTTTGCTCAGGGTCCAGTCTACAGGGAAGGTGGGAGGGAAGTAGCTCACCCTTCCCTGGGCAGCCCCCATCTCTGCATATACATTCTCCACGTGGTTCAGCCTTTCTTAGGTGAGGACCCTGGGGCCTGCGGGATTGGACGAATGAGATAACACAGGACCCCTGCCCAGCTCCCTCCTTTGTGGACCCACAGCCATCTGTATTTTCTCCACATTGCTGTAAAAGGATGGGATTTAGTAATTAAAGGTCTCCCTGGACATTGTCATCTGTGTTGTCCCCACCCACAGCACTTTCCCTCACTGCAGCAGGTGAGCAATGCACAGATGAACTCACATGTCCCTCACCTGAGCACCACGTCTAACAACAGGGAGCCTAAAAAGCCTACAGTGAGTAAGCAAATTAAGACAAACACTGAGGAGATCACCGTCCTAATCCTCGGAGGTCTTTGACTCAGGTGGACCAGGAGATCACACGGTTTCATTTTTGTTTTTACTGTAGACACCTAATCCCTCAGCGTCTCTTACTAGAATTAAGAATTGGAAAGTGAGTAACAAAACTCAACCACTTAAAGTCCCCACACATCATCTGCAGCATAATTGAAACTCCAGCTGGTAATATTGTTGGGAAAGAGTTTGAATGAACTATTCCACCCTTTTCGTAGAAAAGTAGTGAAATTGAAATGCCAGCAGATTGTCAGAACTGTACCTTGCTGTCTCAGCTCATTTTTATCTCATGTGTGATGTCCATCTATTACTTATCTTTTCAGAGCTGCTCCTAATGCATAACAGAAAACTATCTGATCAGGCAAACTTAAATTTAGAATATGACACCAGGAAGGCTAAGTATTCATGAAGAAGGCCACAGTGAACCTGACTTACTTTAACCTTGCCAAGAATTGTCAACCAATATCCCGTTTGTGAGTATAATAGTTTAAAATTATTCTTACTGTATTACTTTTTAATTATGCATTGTATGACCTCTAATAGCATAATCTCTGAGAAATGGTGGTACATTTTGACATTTTCTATGTTTCTAATGGACTTATCTAAAAGGTATCCATAGGTAGATGTAATTAATTAAGTGAATATACTAAATGTGAATATAATTTTCTGTTCTTGATATGGTAACTGCAGGATAAAAATCCCAGTGAGAAAAGTAGAATGAATACCAGAAAGAGTCTGTATGCCAACCTCACAAAACAGAATTATTCTGACCCTTTTGTTCAGTCACTGAGACTGAGTTGACATTCGCTGCATTGGGCGTCCTCATAATTGTCCGGTAAGCCAGGGACCTTTTTATATTGGATGCACAGCTGATGTAATTTACTGTCAGTTACTTCAGTAAGAAGTAATGAAAATACATTAGCTTATCATGTAGTTTTCAAAATTAATCATTAATAATATGTCACCACTATGGGTGATTTTATCAATAGATACTTACATGGTTTTAGGTGGTTAAAAGTAACATAAATGAATGTAAATCAATTTAAATCTCTCTCAGTCCCAGAAGTTACTCTTGATAATAAAGGCTAATTCTTACTTTCAAAGGATGCAGGTAGTTTTGCATCTTAAAAAAGAAAATACTATATTGGAACACAGCAGCTTTTAGTAGGAGCAATATGAAAAATAGCAAAAATATAGTCATAATTATTGTTAAGATAATAAAAAAGTACTTAAGCAGTGATTCTCATGGCTTAGAGTACAGAAGTGCAAATGTAGTTTCTGCTTGCTGGGTCATCAATGGGTCAACAAAAAGGAAGGGCTCACATGGTTAGGGCAAAACCTAAACAAAGGATCCTGCTATTTGTCATACAAAGAACATCAGGACTTACAATTTAGCCCTGCCGGTAAGAGGAAGGAGGAATTCAGGTTGCAGAAAAGTCATAGTTGAAGAACTCTGTAGAGTTTTTTAAAAAGTAATAAACCAAAACAGTTGAGCATTGGTAGTATTCATAGCACACCTCTGCATTTACTAGACTTCTACTTAAGCTGATAATTCTATAGAGACTAAAAGATAACTATAGTAGAAACACAATGGGAGTTTACAAACACTTCTAAATTAATTACAGGTCTCTGATGTTGCTTAATGCCCAGAATATGAGCAGTAACATGTAATTAATTTCATGTGCCTAAATATAAATGCCATAGAGTTCAGAAGGATAATTGAGTTGTTATGTAAGACAATTGCTCTTTCAAAATTAAAAAGGAAATTATGAATATTTGAACTCACAGACCCATTAGTCCTGACGAAGGTTCATGAAGTCCTGGCAGGAATTCATAAATAATGGCTTTTACTTTTTTATGCCATGATGTACTTACTGTTCATCTCCCCATGCTCAGCTCCAGTTTTACCAAACTGGGCTCATTGGGGAAGGAAAGACCATGGTATGCTCCTTCCCGCTTGACTCCGTATCAACTTGAAGCGCAGATTCCCGTAAGTCTTACTTATTTCATCTCATTCTGGCTCATACTAAGCTGAAAATTATTTAGTAAACAAGCGAAGTTTCATTTCGCACAACTAACCTTTCTCCAATTCCTGTGAAATTGTCTAAGCATTTCCAGAGCAGTAATTATGACACTATTTTCTGAGAAGCTTTCAGAGATAATTCTGACAAAGGTCTTATCTGCTTTTGTTTGATGACGTTTGACTAAGGGTGTTTTAAAACATTGTCCATAAAGCCTCCAGTTTTGTGTGTTTTCCTGTACCAGGTTAGGCAGATTGTGGCCTAAGTTCAAATCAAGCTCGGCTTCCTCTATACATCCTTTACAACTGCTTTCATGACTCAGAGCTGAGTAGTTAGTTGCAATGGAGACCAGATGTGGCCTCCAATGTCTGAGATATTTACTATCTGGACTTTAAAGTAATTCAGTATCAGCTGCCTTAGACTAAAATTGAATGATGACATTGCTGTCTGCTACTGCCACCACCAATTCAAGGCCAGGCGAGTTTTTATGCTTCTTTGTATCTTTCATAATATATGGCATGCACTGGGTGGTCAATATTTTTCTGATTTATCACCATACATTTTAAGCTAGTTGATTACTAAGTCGAAAAATGTGCTGCAGGGACACTGACTTCAGAGAGTAAGGCTGGGAAACATGAAACAGGAGTGCGTTCATGCCGCTGGCACTAGCACAAGGGAGTGTGTCAGGGTCACAGTACACACCATCCAAGGGGGCAGCATGTCAAAGCCTCCTATTTGTCCCTGTCACGCTACCATCAAGAATTGTCAAATTTTAATTGATATTTTCATTAATGTCTGATTCTTCCTGTCCAATAAACAAGAGTATGAGTCAGTATAAGAAAAATATTTTATGATTATAATTAATGATTACTTTTAAAATAATGTTTTGCTCTTTTTTGCAATCACATTCATTGCCCCATTTTCTAAGATTCTGAATATATTTGAAACTTGAGTTTTAAACCCCTTGGATAGCTTTAATATAGTTTCCATTGTATAAAGTTAAAAGTGATTTGCTGGGGTAGGTCAAGAGATTAAGATAGTATAGAAGACAATCAGAAAACAGGAATTGTCATGTTGCCATAAAAGTAAACAGGACTTTATTGGAAAAAAATTAAAGGATAATGTGATTTTTTAAAATAGATGTGCAGGGAATCCATACACAATATCAGAAAGGAATGCAGATATTTCGATGTACGAAGAGAAAATTAATTTGGCCATAAAATGAAGAACATGGTATGATTTATTTAAATATATAAAGTTATCTTGTTTCCTCCCCCGTGTACTTCCCAAACAGACAAGGAGGTGCTCTCTGGTGGGCGTGGAAGTCTCCTTCCTATCCAGCTCCTTCCTGCGTGGTCCAGCTCCACCACCGTTCACCCATTCATTCATCACAATCTTATTAAGTTTTCTTCCTCTGATTGATTCTGAGCCATTTATCATCCTACTAAATGACCGCTGCAATTTGTTTCACTCTAATTACCACATCTATGCTTGTACTACTTTGGGGAAAGTAATTTATTATATGTATCCTAGAAAGAACACAAGAAATTACATGAACGAAAATATTCAGGTTTGGAGATAGATGTGCCATTTGGGAAATTCTTACTTGAGCTATATCTTAATTCTCTAGTGAAAGGTCAAGTGAATTACATGTGGACCTAAATGAACCACATACTCATTTTCTTGAGTTTATTATTTTTTCTTATCATTTATAGTAGCTTAAAATTTACTTTAAGAAGACTGCAATGAATCCAAGCTATCTGAAGATACTACTCTATGTATCCATTCGCTTTCAACACTTCTTTTTCATTTCATGTTGCGGAAAAAAATTTTTTGGACCTAGATTAATAGAAAAATAACTCATTTTGTTTAACTAAGCAATTTCCAGTTAGAAAGTCTATGTGATTGCATTCCTCAGTTCATATTTTTAAAATTCCAACCCCTTTTGATTGTTAACATGGGCTGATGTATACTTACTTCTGCTTTTCATTTTATTTAAATGCTGCAATATTAATAAAAGTCAAAATTTTTGAAGTACTCCTTATATACTGTCAAAGATGTTTAACTATACATTGTGTTTGCTCATATTTGAGGTCAACTGTGGAGTTTCTAAAATCTTAAAATGATGCTGTATTCTATTCTGCTAAAAAATAAGACAAATTCCTTCTTAGATTTGATAGATGTGTGTTCATTTTCACTGAGAAATGGACCAAGTAAACAATAACTCTGTAAGTGTATCAGTCAGGGTTTACTAGAGAAACAGATATAACACAAGATATACAACTGTATAAGAAATTACAAGATTGGCTCACAATGGTCAGCCACAAAGTTGAATGAGGGAGCGTGCAGACGATGTCGTTGAAGGGTCAAGCCCAAGGGCTGGAGCTTACTGCAGTGTCCCGTGCAAGTCCGTGTAAGAAGGCCGATGGGTCTACAATGGAACACTGAAGAGTTTACGATGAAGGCTGAAGAGTCCCAGGCAGAAGCTGACCAGTCCTTGCCAGAAGCCAGGAGACGATGTTCAAGCTGAAGGCGAAGACTGGAGCTCCTCGAACAAGCAGCCACCAGTCCCTCCTCATTTGTCTTTTATTGTATGCAGGCTGCTCCCCTGGAGTGGGTGTCGCACTCACACTATCTGCCTGCCCTCCACTTGTACCAGCTGAGGATGTTACAAACTAGGGACCCTGGCCCCCTGCTGAATCACTTGGTTAAACTTCTGATCTTCTCAAATTGACACAGTGAACACTATCCTAGAATGGTAACTGCTTGTTCTATACACCCAAGGATGTAGAGCTGCTGAGTTACTTAGTTAAGCTTCTAGACTTCTCAAGTTAACACAGTGTATAAACCATAACAGTAAGGCACTCACCTTTTTAGCCCCAGCCTTATAGCCATCCCAGCCTTAAATTGGCTGCCCAGTACTGGGATCCAGCTGGCCGCACGTGTCCAGTGCTTTATGAAGACCATGGCTTCCCAGCCCAGTATTGATGAGTCTCTGTGGTAGGGCAGTGCAGTGATGGTCACAGGGACCTTCCTTTTGCTGACTCCCTTGGTCAACCAGAACCACTCAGGAAGGGAGGTAGCCATGGAGAAGAGGAAGCTATACCAAAGGAACCCTGCAAGTTGTAGGAGTCAAGATGCATGGTCTTCTCTGTGGGAAGTCTGGCTTTTGGGCTTAAGCCTTTCTGTGTTTCTTGAGGTTTGAGCAAGGGCAGCTGCAAGGACCTTACCTGGCAGTTTCTGGGCGGAAGCTTCCCTCACTACCCCAGACTTGGTACACAGCCAAAGCACTGCACCCTCTGGATAAAGCTGCAGCTGAGGACTCGGGCCCCGTGGCCTCTGGTGTGTTTGCATTGCTAGCTGTCACATACATTTCTCCTGTGTCCACGGAGGCTGTGTACTTGATGGTCATCAGTCACCCCACTGAGGCCTCTTACTACGGGGAAGAGAGTTTTGATGCTGCTTTCTCCTTTCTGACTCAATACCCAGGACGGCTCCAACCCAAACCCTTCCCCTTCCCTCATCCAGAACCCAGAAACCATAAAACTATTGGAGTCTTTTGTTTGGGCTCCAGCAAAGTAGAGTGAGCCCCACATGGCACTGCTGGGCTTGCTTCACTGCCTGGACAGACTTGCTTTTCTTCGGGGAAAAAGGAACATGGGAGTTGGCACATTCTCTGCTGTTAGACTCCTGCTTTTCCCTCGCAGTGAGTGGTTACAGCTTAATTATTTTATTCATGATTTGATGCTTTAATTGACACCTGACAGCTTAACTCTGTCTCACAGCTGACACCTGTTGCCATGTTGTCTGCTACTCTTTTCCCTGCTCGCTGCCCTTCCTCTACTTCTTGCCTGTGCAGAATTTATTTAATGTCCCAGGCTTTCCGTGCAGCTTAGTGGCCCTTCTGTTTCAGGATTTCTAGGAGAGACTGGATGTCACACCTGGAGGCTCCCATGGCATCATAGAAACTTCTCACCACAACAAACAGAGAAAAACACTGAAATCAGACAAGATAGATGGTTATACACTCTATCCAAAACAAAGAGAAGGGCTGGGGATTTAGCCTAGCAGTTCAACTGCTTGCCTGGTAAACTTGAAGTTGTGAGTTTGATCCCAGGTACCAACAAAAAACAAACAAACAAAACAAAACAAAAAAGAAAAACAAGGAGGGAAGACCTGGGATTCTCAGGTTTTGAAAATCAGAAGAAAAACTCTCAAGGAAAGAAAATGGAAGGTGAGAAACTAGATAAGAAGAGGCAACTGTTTGCTCTACAGTTCTAGTTGATTAAACATCTCAAGTTTCCTGAAGGAGACAAGAGCAAATCATCTGTATCTCAGGGTAGGCAAGGATGCCTTGGATATTACAATAGAAACATGATCATAGGATAATATCAACAATTTCCACTGCTATGCGGAAGTTTTTTAATAAGATGAGATTCCAATTGTTGTTTCTTTGTGATAATTCCTGTGCAATCAGTTTTTCTCACAAAGTCTTTGCCAATACCTATCTCTTCCAGAGTTCTGTTTATTTAATTTTCCCACAGATTCACTGTCTCTGTTATAATATTTAGATCTCTGATTCATTTTGATGTTAGTTTAGTGCATGGAGAGAGACATGGGTCTAGTTTTAATCTTTGAGAAAGTGAAAAAATGACCCACAAAATGGGGAAAGTATTTATGCTAGCTGTTCTTCAGACAAAGGACTAATATCTAGAACATATAAAAAAAACCAAAAAAAATCAGACCCCCCCTTAAATTTAAAAACCTAACCAAAAATGGACATCTGAGATGAATATACAATTCACAGAAGTGTAAACAACAAATAAATATGTGAAAAATATTCAACATCACTGGTAATTAGAGAAATGCAAATCTTTAAAGCAATTTTGAGATTCCATCTCCCTCCAGAAACAATGGTTATCAAGAAATCAACCAATAGCAGATGCTGAAAGGGCAGTGAGGGAAAAAGGACCACTTCTCCACTGTTGGTCGGAATGAAGAGTGGTGCAACCACTGTGGAAATCAGTATGGAAATTCCTCCAAAAAATTGGATTAAAGGTCCTATTTGACCCAGCTGTTGGGTACCTTCCTGGAAGAATTGAAAACATCGTACCACAGAGATATATGTGCACCCATGTTTATAGCAGCACAGTCTGTAACAGCTAAATCTTGGAAGCAATCCAAATGCCCACCAATCAAGAAATGGATAAAAAAGATATTTTTATTTAATGGAATATTACTTGACCATAAAGAAAGATAAAATTGAGACATTTACAGCTAAATGGATAGACCTTGAGATCATAATCATAAGTCAAATAAAACAGATACACATGTGTAAATATCACATCTCTCTGGTGTGAGAAACTGAAAATGTAAATAAGAACAAAAATATGCAACAGATATTGTAAAATACAAAGAAATTGCTCAAAAGGAAAATGGAACTGGTAGGGGGAGGAAAGGAAAGAAAAAATGAGAGAAGAAAGATAAAAGGAAAACAGAGATTGGTCAACAGAGAGGGGAAAGGTGTTTGAAAATAGGGGGCGAGAATGGGGAAACTAAAAGTGGAATCAAGATATATCGCATACAGGTACAAATTCCCTCTATTGAATATCATCATTATGTATACCTAAATTGTACCAATAAACTTACTAAAAAGAAAAAAATATATAACGTTGATGACTTGGGCTTCATCAAATTGGGAGAAAACACTTACAAATGCCATGTCTTGGAAAGAACTCAAACCAGAAAATTTAAAATACTGTGACCATTGAATAGTGTGTGTGGGGTTGGGGGAGAGGGGAAAGAAAAGTCATCATGTGCCTAAGAGCTCAGCACTTTGGGAGGCTGAGACAGGAAGTAGTCCAAGTTTGAACCTTGTACGAGTAACTTAGTGAGACCCTGTTTCAAAATTTTAAAAATAAAATAAAATAAAGAGATTTGGGTGTGTAGTTCAGTAAGAAAGCCCTTGTCTCAATCCCCAAAATCTCCATGGAAGAGAATCAACCTTGCTAAGATCAGGGCTCTCCTTTCAGGTTGTGTGAGGCTAGGGTGACTTCTGGAATCCTCTCCTAGGGATTGGTGGAATCCATAACATGAATGATAGAGAGAAAGAGAGAGAGAGAGAGACCAGAGAGAGAGACAGAGACCAGAGAGAGACAGAGAGAAAGACAGAGAGACAGAATTTCATTAAATATAAAAATGAGATATCACTACCTTCGCATATTAATACAGGAAAGTGCCAAGAGTTACAAGGAAAAAAACAAACAAACAAACTGATTCAATCTATCATACCCAGCTGGTGGCAATATTGTGGTCCTTGGGAAAACAGTTTGTCGGCTTTTGCAAATGTTGGACACAGCCTTATTGGAATACCCAAGTCCTTCTGCGGTGTCTACCCAAGAGGAATGAAAGCTTGTGTCCTCACAAAGTCTTTTGTAAAATGTTCACAGCAACGTTATTTATAATCACCAAAAACGTATCCATGCATTCCTGACTGGATAAGCAACTCTACCCACGTTAACAGGAATACAGAAACACATGGACCAAGAATATAATACTACTTGAAAGTACTTACACGCAAAGTCAGGTTATGTCATGATTCTATTTATATGAATTTTGTAGACGAGGCAGTTATAGAGAGAACAAGATTAGAAGTAGGGTTTAAAAATAAAACAGAAACAAGAATCTTTGGGGACTGAAGGAATTGTTCTGAAATGGAATTGTGGTAATTGTGACAAGATTATATAATTTTCCTAAAAATCAATGAATGATGTATTTTTTGGGAGGCCCGCACCCTTTAGTGTGCTAATTGGACTCAATGAAGTTGTCACGAGGGACAGTTTGACCCAGAATGATTCACCTGATACAGGAATCCCATCTTAGCCGCCTTTGTCTCCCTCAAGGCTCCGACCCAACAAGGAAGTGGAGGCTTCAGAGTCATTCTGAAGTTTGTGCTCAAATTATAGAATTGTGATTCTTTCAATTAATATTTTTGAGCTTGTTCCTCGTGCCAGGCCCTATCCTGGACCCTGAACGTGGTGACAGTGGCTGACAGAGACACAGGCATTATCTTTGAGGGAAGATAGAAAAACGCTTACGATGTACTGTAAACTCTCATACGTTAGGTAGAGAGGTGGGCTCTGAAGGACGCCCTCGTCTTTTCTCAGAGAGCCGCAGGAGCCTATTTTAAATCAGTTGTCAGGAGAACTGACGAGAAGGGTGGCGGGAGCAGAGGCCTGTTCACAAAGACAGGTGAATTTTTATTAATTAGTTAGTTAATTTGGAATTTAGTGAAGGGTGAATTCCAAACATTCTTCCTCCTATCATCGTACACTTCCCTGGTGTAGACAGGGAGCGTTACAAACAGTGAGCACATCCCCCTGGCTGACGGGGTCCTCACATTCCCAAGGGATGTGGCAGGGATTCTGGTATGGAACAGGTGCTCTCCCTGTGCAAATGAGAGAGTAGGAATCTGACTCCTAAATCACTCTTGGTCTGACAGGAAGTTCAGATGCCCAACCCCTGTTGCACCCTAACACCATTTTGGCTGCCCAGGATAGAGAGGGAGAAGAGAAGAGAACTGCAGTCAGGTGCTGACCCTGCTGGAGCCATGGAGCAGAACCATCCTCAGCAAGAACGAGGTCATCCCTCCAGGCCGTGTGAGGTCAGGGTGGCTTCTAAGGACTGGTGGAATCCAGAACAAGTACCTTTGTCCAGAACTGAGTTAAATGAATATTGGATTTTACACGTAATTCACCATGGCATGGAAATGGTGGTTCGTCATGTCATTTAGCTTTCCCACTGAGAAGCAGGAGTGGGTCCTTGCAGGGAGAAGCATGTCTCAAAGTAACAGCGACCACAGCTTTTGTCTGAGCTGCCCTTCCAGGGATGAGACTTGCTGCAGGCAGACCAGCATGGAAGGCGCAGTCAAGTTCACCGAAAGGCCAAATCTCACGGAAGAATATGTACACCAGCCCCACGCACAAGCCTGGAGTTCAATCTCCAGCACCACAGAGAAACAAAAACCTGATGCCCCACCTGCCTTCACCTTTTCTCCCGTGTCCGGTGTGGTTGGGCAGTAGCTCTCCTTTCAGAGAAACTGGTAAGAAAGTGAAAGCCCCTAAACTTGTGGATCCTCTCAATTCAAAGTTCACTGGCCACTACTGTGTGTTTTGCTTTCTATTATTTTGAAATTTTTGTGGTAATCTGTACTAATAGACAATGTATTTTTCTTTAGTCTCATAAAAACATAATCTGCATTTTACACAACTGAATTTTTTGGCTCTCATTTGTTGCCTAATGGCTGAACTGTATTTAAAAGTCAGTCTTTCATGTGACCTCTGTCAGAAGAGTACAGTCTTGTAAATTTAACCTCTTGATGAGTTTAGTAAGAATTATAGTTACCTACTCATTCATTTTTGCATAATGCTTAGTGACAATGAGTAAGCTGAGTGTACCCGAATTTCCATTTGGTAAAACTTCATAGCAAGGACATTTGTTTAAATAGGAATTTAATTTATAATTATTTAGGTTGATGCTTTAAGGCAAAGTTTGTTTTCTCCCTAGAACTATAAACTGATTCCTGGTTGTGCCTTTGGCTTATATTTACTAAAAACATGGGACTGCTTTCTAGATACCTGCATTTATTGCATGTTTTTGGACAGTTTAGGTATCAATGAATTGCTTGTTATAGAGTAACTCATAAAACTATTTATGGAAGTCACTAAAATAAGCATTCAAAAGATATGGCATGTGGCATAGTCAGTAGGAAAAGGATGCTCATGTACAGGCCTTGGTGAGGAGATGTGTTCATATTATGAACAAATGCTTACTGAGCATCGACTACGTGTAGTGAATAGTTCTGGGCGTACTAGCATCATGCTGTGCATCTCTCCCAACGCCCCATCAGGGAGAAGCCGCTCTCATTTCCGTGCTCAGAATGTGCACCCAGGGCTGCAGAGTGAGATTGCGTTGAAGCCAGATCAGAGACTGCTCCCTTCTGCATTCTTCCAAGCCACATCCTAAAATGATGGATGTTTGCCTGGGCTGTTGTCTTGTTTGTTTGTTTGTTGAGACAAAGTCTCACTAAGTTGCTAAATTGCTTGGGCTGAGTTTCAGCTTCTGATCCTCCTCCCTTGGCCCCCCAGAGTGCTGGGATTACAGATGTGTACACCACCATGCTGGGTGCCCGCTCAGTTTTGAAACTTCATTGTAAACATCAAATGCAGGAAGTTGATATTTCATAATCAGTGCTAGCTCTTAGGTGGAATCGGACACAGGTTTGAATGTTAGAACTTTGCAAGGTTTCCATAGAAGAATTATTAGCACCATTCATTCGCTTTTCCTCCTTTATTCTGAGCATATTCCACTGGGAGTAGTACCTTCACTGGGTGCTATGGGCCCACGCTCCTGCCTCCACCATGCACCTGTGCAAACTGCATCCGGCCGGCGAGCTCAGAGACTGCGCTCAACTCAGTGGAGCAGCCCTGTGTTCCTTTAACCTGACACTTCAGGTGCCTGCCACGCTTCAGTTTATACTCAGCGTCCTCCAACTTGATGGTTTCCATTTCAACGATCTTCAAACATTTCTGCATATATGTTATTTAGGCTTAAGCAAATCTGAGTGATTACAACTGAGTGTTCAGTCTATGTGACAGATTGCTAAAATCTGGGTATATGGAAAGTTGGAAACAAAACACGAAACAGGTAAATGGAGGCTCTGTAGACTTTTTCAGCCAATCATCAATTCCCCTCAATTTTGTGACTCATGCTAACCACAGGTGTATATTAGCTGACGTCAAAGATCTATAAACCTGCATGTGGTGGCTCTCAAAGCCATAGCCAGAATAAATGACATGTTCGCCAAAGAGACCATCACCATACCTCACCACTGAGGTTCTGTAGTAGCGTAGACAGTGGTGTATTTTCCAGGATTTAGGAAATTTTTCCCACTTTATTCACAGTGTAAAAAAGCACAAGATATTTAAGAATAAAATTTTATTTTCTTTTGATACAATTTTGTCTTCCAGGATAGAATAAAATACATCCAGTCCTACATTCCACAGTCTGGGAAAGTCCAAAGCTTTCCAAATCCCCTCAAACTCTCAGGCACCTCCATTTTGATGGCCAGAACTGACGGGGTGCTCTGCCATTCCTGCTGCCTCTGGCCCTCACCGAGCTTACAGTTAGCCAGCTTTCCCTCACTGTGACAACAGATGCTGATACAGTCAACTCAGAGGAGGAGAGGGTTCTTGTGGTAGTCAAAGATTCAATCCATGGTCAGCTGGCCCCATTGCTTGGAAGGCCATAAAAAGGGAGAGAGAGAGAGAGGCAGAGGCAGGAGAGAGATGGAGGGAGACAGAGACAGAGAGACAAAGACAGAGAGAAGGTGAGAAAGTGAGAGAAAATGAGCAAGACAGGAAGTGAGACAGACAGAAAGAGGAGAGACAGGGAGACAGAGAGACAGAGAGACAGAGAGAGAACCTCGAAAGATGGTGCTGAGAACCAGATTTGCTTCCCGAGGCCAAGTTCCCATAGTCCACTCTTTCAAGTAGTCCCTACCTCCTGTTTCCATCTCCTCCTACGAACGTCACCAAATTGTTACCACTGACGAGGCTGCAGCCCTCATGACCTGATCACCTCGAAAGCATCCCCCCTTTGAATAGGTGACACTTTGGAGGGATATAAAAGACCAAATCCATAATGCGGGGTGACTCAGACTTGAATCTCAGAGCGTTTATGAATTGAGCAAAAGATTATTCTTGAACAAAGAGCATTTGTGAAAAAATAAACTTTAACACAAAACGTGGTGGGGGGTCACCTGCAGGCAAGGTGCGTGCCACCCACCCCCTGGGAACATCAGCCCACATAAGATGATTCAGACCTGCGGGCTGCACGTGGGCCACCTTCCCATTGGATGTTTCCTTGCTCCTTCTCTCTGCAAAGCCCACCCAGATAGCTGACTCCTCCCTTTCCCGCCTTGATCCGCAGTCTCCATACTTCAAGGTCTCAGACCAGACCGCAGTGCCCTGACAGAAACTCATTAAGTTCTTAAGTAGAAACAAAAATTCCTCTTAAATACATTCAACTTTATTCTAGGGCCATTGAGATAATAGACTTGTTTACTTTTCCTAATTACCCCCAGATGTCGAACTAACAAGATGACACAATGATTTAAACATTTATCCACCTAATTACAGAGCCTTAGACTGAAGCAACAGAAAAATCCACAATCAGAGTCAGAAATTTCAACGCCTCCTGCCCAGTGAATGACAAAACAGCTGAACAGAAAATCAATGAGGAGAGAGGAATCTTAAACAATTCGAAAGCTATTAACAAATTTGATCAATTGACATTTCTAGAACACGTCACAGAACAACATCACAATACAGCCTCATTGAACATAAAATGCTTACCAGGGCAGACTACAGTGTGAGCCATTTAACAGCCCCAATAAACTTGTAAGCCTCTCATCAATGTGAAGGACGTTTTATGACCCACATGAAATCACATTGTAAAGCAGTAACAAACAGATATCTGAAAACAAGCCCCAAATATTTGGAAACTAAATAATGCATTGCTAAGTAACCTATTCAGAAATAAATCAAGGAAAAGAAAAATTATAAATTATGTACACAGAAAGAAAATGATTACAGAACGTATCAAAATTTGTGTACTACATTTAAAGTGTTACATGTAGGAAATTTTCTAATAAGTAATGAACTGTTGGCAGAAGGAAACATCTGAAATTTATGACTTTTCTTCTATCTCAAGAAAATGGGAAATAATATAAAATAAAAATAAAGCAGAAGGATAATAAAAATAGAACCACAAATCAATAAAAGTGATAAGTAAAGTGCAAAAGAATATATTAATGAAATGAAAATTCAATAAATTGATAACTAGCTAAAGAAATTAGGGAAAAGAAGTTCAAAGTTATCAATGTACTCAATCCAAAAAAGAATATAACTGTATAATATTTAGATAATATTATAATAAGGAAACTTTATGACTTCTGTGAGAATAAACACACAAAACAGAGCAATTCCTTAAAATAAATCAACCACAAAGGCTAGTCAAGAAGAAACAAAATACTGAAGAGAGCAGTACCCACCAAAGGAATTGGATTTTTTGCTAAAATATTTTCCATAAAGTAACCTCCAGGCCTAGATGACGTCCCTGGGAGTTCTCAGAGGCACCTTGTGAAGGGATAATCCCAAATTTACACAAACTACTCTAGAAAACTGAAATGGTGGGAATAATTCTCAACTTAATACACGATGCAACTACCCAGATACTAAAGCCAGAAAAGCAGTTCAGAAAATGGACTACTGACTTACTGATCCACGTCCCTTGTGAACGTTGTGCCCATGAGCATGGTTTTGCCTGTGCACATGTATAACGTGTGTGCATGTGTTTGTGTTTGTGATTTTGTGTGTGTGTGTGTGCATGCATCTGTGTAGATGGAGGATACTCCCTAGAACTGATGTCTGGAGAGAAGCAGACGAGGCAAACTAAGGTTGCCAGGGCCCACACTCCTTGTGCTGGTCTCTCTGTGCTGTTCTCATGGGATTCCATATTTATACAGGGACTTCTGAAGCAATTCATCAGACACAGTGTTCTACTGATAAAAGATACTGATGAATCCCAAGGGCATGAGCGAAGTGCTGGTTGTCACAAGCCCTTCCAATAATGGCATTTTCTGCAGATATGGGAGTCCTGTCTGTCTGTCGCTTGCAGACTAGCTCATCACCTTCAGCTCCCAGCCAGCAGTTCCTGCTTCTCCACTGCCAGTGCGCCCTTCGCTGGCCAGCGCTGCCATGGCTTTCTGTCTCCTCACAACTGGACCCTGTGTGTCTCCCAGGACTCCTGAGATTCTGATGACCCTTTCACTTGAGTTGTCTTCCTGATGCACAGTTTTATGTTTTTTTTCCTTTGTACATTTTGTGTGTGTGTTGGGGGAATGCATATTGAAAGATAAACACTGATAACCAAAGTTATATGATTCTGTAGGTATGAATTTTATTGTGGACCATGCACTAGATCTTCATCAGATTCTTATCATTCATGCTCAGGGTAAGGTTAGGAAATGAAACGCAGTAATGAAACAGTTCACCAGGAAAAATGTATTGAAGATCTTCATGACTGAAAAGTGATAAAGACTCCTTGGATGAAATATATATATATATAAAATGTCCAAATGGGTTGTGGCTGATGATACTTTGGTAGAAAAATGTAAGTTATAGAATTGGTGCCCAGTGGGCACGATGGCACAAGTCTTTAACCTCAGCACTTAGGAGGCTGAGGCAGGAGGAGGCATGTGAGTTCAATGGTACAGCATAAGACTCTTCCTCAAGAAGAGAAAAGATACTGAAGAGTATTTCCAAATGAGGGTCTTATAAATTCATTCAAGTGACACAAGAATGATGCACATAAAGGTGGAAAGAAAAAAAAGATGGAAAGATGCTCTTGAACCTCATGTGTTCCATGATAATCTTCAGCCCAGGTAAATCGGGTTTGAAAATGAATGACTAAACCAGTGCAGGACAGTGCTGTGTGCTCGGCACTACAAGGAAGAGTGGGTGCGCCTTCCTGGTCCTCCTCTGTCACGAGCTTTCTTCAGGATTTTAACGGAATCTAACCCATTGCCTTCCATTGGCAAAGCAATTGGACATGTAAGTGACGATGGGTGAATATTTTATATTTATTCTTACGTCTGTAAGCAGATACACAGAATACACATTTTGCAGCCACAAAATAGATGCTAGGGAGTCTAAAATAACATTTAGTATGACTTCTTTATACATGCTTGGACAAAAGGGATGGGTAAATGTCGACACGTGGAAGTTCTACCTGGACCACATCAAAAATACAAAATATGATTAAGAATGCAAGGATCTACTGTAGGAATTAAGGGTTATAAATTCATTGAAATACAACAATATCCCTTTTCTTTCTTTTGGAGGAGAAGAGGAAGCAGGATATCTAGTGGGCCTTTCTGCCAGAAGACCTTCGAGGTGGTGGTGGAGAGTGCTCCACTAAAAGATGGACAAGTTGGTGTGGGGAGCGCCATCCTATTTCTTGAACTCATGTTCTTCCATTTCTTAGTATAAGCCCTTTGCAAATTTTGCTTGTTCAAATGATTATTTTTTCAAACATGCCAATCTGGTTACTAAAGAAGATTTCAAAAGAAGCCCATGGTGATGATAAAATGATAGTGGATCAGTGATGCAGCATTTCTGGGCGTTGACTATTTCTGCAGTTAAACACAGATACATCAGTTCAGGGTAGAGTTTTTTTTCAAGCCCAATTAATAGTTGCTGTAAAAATAGACATAATGATTTTCTGGATAGTTTCTGAATGTCTTGGTGTGTAGCAGGGCTTATTAACCTAGCAGAAAACATAGTAAAAGCCTTTGTTCAATGTCAGGAAAGAATACATTTTTATTTTGCTTATGAGAAGAGGTATACAGAAGCAGAAAACCTAATTAAATGAATTTAGTTTATCTCCAGGGCCAACAGTGTGACAATTAAAATTAATAAAGTTGTAAAAAAATTGTCATAAATAGCATTGTCAAAACTGTATTTCAAGAAAGTTAAAGCACTTGGTTGTATTTGCTGAAAAATTTTTCAGAAAAGTGAGGCACTCATGTTGTCAACTGAGAGGGTTTGGATGGCCTCTGCATGGTGACAGAAAGTGCCATGAAATGGGTTTCTCATGTTGCTGGTAGGACTGCTTCCTGGTAGGACTTACGTCACACAAGATTTCATTACTTCTTAATTCTCCTACATGAAACTATCTGCCGATGTATTTTTTTGTTTTGCGTATTGCAATGCAGCAATGTGTGCCTGTTCGATAAATCTACAGCCTCTGACTACAGAAAGCTGCAAACCTCTAGACCTGATTTTCTCAGCTGGGAAGATGATGGTTATAATTTTACCGAATTGACCAGTAACTTCTCTCTCTGCTCTAGGACTCTGCAGGAATAGCTACAGAGTTTGAAGGTGGAGGAGTGAAAGAGAAGCCATTTCCCATGCTTTGATGCTTTGTTTTTTCATAGTCTTTCTGCTCTTTTGCTCATTATTTTTTAATCTGGAAGTTTCTTCATAAGATAAAAAGAATCACACATAAGCACCTTCAGACACAGCCTAGGGAACAGAAGGTCGTTTATAAAGCGTGCATCTGGAAGTCCATGCATTAAATACAATCGTGACGATCTGGAGCCTGCAGCAGGTCAGGTAGGAAAGACAGACACAGCACAGGATGGAGATGGCAGTCAGGCCTCCTTCCATGAGCCCTTGAGTTTCAGTTTTAGAAATTCGAAAATCATATATCAATTGTGGCTAATTACTTTTCAAAGCCTGGAGCAGGAAAGTAGTACGATGAACTCTACCAAGCCACACAGGCGTACGACTCAGGGGTGCATGCAGGGAGTGTAGGACATGGGGAGGAGCCAGAGAAAAGTGTGCAAGGATTGTGGGTAAAGTAGCTCACTCTGCTGATAAGAGCGCTCCCCCAGCCAGGAGCCAACATGACCCGCCAGCCTGCGGGAGGGGCCTGTTACTTGCATTTGCTTTTATTTTGACAGTGTTACTGGGCCATATGTAAAAATCACAAAGGCACTGCTTTAGGTATAAAATTCTTTTGTTTACAGTAAATTTTCAGCGTAATACAATCATCACAGTTCGGTTTTAGTGCCACTGTTTATTCCTGGAAAATAGCCACTTGGCCTGTTTGCTGTCAGTGTCCGATGGATGTAGTCTTAGAGCATCCTTTAACAGTTTGTTTTTGTGCACTGTTCCCAGTGTATGTGCTACAGTAAAGTGTGTTTATAATAATATGTAAATAAATAATAGGTGCATTGTGACTCTGTCAGTTCCCTGGTAGATGATTTCTGATGGGTTTATAGTGCTAAGGCCTAAGTTATGTTAGGCTCATGAGAGGGGGTAGGATCAGGGAGGGGGGCCGAGAAACTTACTTGCTGATCTGCATTTTCCATCGATATACATAATATATAGTTATATCTTACATACGCATATATGGTATATAGTTATGTAATTAATGCCAAAATTACTAGCTCTCTACATGATGAATTTAAAACCTCTGTATTTTATAAAATGGATTAGAATTTTTATTTCATGCATTTGACTTTTTTATAAGACAAGTAAGTAACGATGTTAATGGACACACATTAATTGTACAAGAACCTCGTAATCATAACTTAAATTTCAAAAACAACCTTCCATATTGAAGGAAGTGTATTCTGAACTCATTGGTGACAGAAGTCTATGTAAATTAGCTCAATCCTGAAATTGTTCTTATGGGACGACAAGTGCTTCATCATGGGTAGTTTAATGGGTAGTTAATGAAAGGACAAAACAAAATTTCAATTTAAATTAGGTGCTTGACCTTGTCTTCTTCAAATATTGAACTTTCTATTATATTACTATATATTTTGATTTATTATACTGTGACTTTCACGATAAATTTTAAGAAATATAAATTAAGTGCATGTTTCAGACAGAACTTCAAAATATGAGTAATTTTAGGATTCTAACTAAACTATCAAATCTACTAAAACAAAACCTCACTGCAGGGACAAACTGAATCTGCTTCTTTTCCTCTGTGTAATGAAAGCTATATATTACAAAGCTGCAATTTAAAAGGGAAAAGTAACAGTGATTAATTCTTCAACCTTTTATTGAAAGAATAAGGTGAATATGAGCAAAACCAGAAAAAAAATCCTCATTATTTCTAGAAATACCAATATATTTCATCATTTCTGACAACAGCAAAAAGTCTGCCACAATAGCTCTCCATTAACTACCAAAATATTTCTTATTAAATCTGACATGTTTGTTTCTCTGTAATGTCATTCTGATTTCATCTAAAATATGAAAAAGCACTGCAGAGTAAACATACAACTAATCAGTTCCTCACCACACATTCATACTGATTAGTTTCTATTAGAATTTTTCATTTTTTTCTATAATTCTTGTGAGTACTGGTGGAGCTAAAATAGCAGCCTGGTTTCATGTGTGAGTTGGTGTGGATAGTTAGTATCACCCAGTGACCCCCTGGAATGAAGACATCACTTTCCTACACCTAATAATAAAGTCCACCAGTAAAACACTTCCTAGGAAGTTCACCCTAAAGTTATTTTGAAGCTTCTCTAACTGGGTTTGAAATGTCACTGATGCTGTAAGGCATACAGCTCTTGTTCTCTCTTTTCACACCACAGTGACAAGAATTTTCAATATTCTTGTATTGTGGAGTCTTTCCAAAGATTTTAAAAATTAATTTCAGAGAGCCATAATGAAGTGCTATTGTAAAGGGAAAACTGGAAGGGCAAAATATGCTCCGTTAATTATGTCTAGTAATTAATTGTCATTGTTAATACAAACGTATCTAAGTGCTTGGCCTTCATTGAGAAATTTGTGAGCAAAGATGAGGTGAGTCCACTTTCGAGGCTCTTAGAAATTGCAGAGTGCATGATTGGTAAGAGCACCTCAATTTGACTGCAACTATCTCTCCGACAGACCCCATATTCTGGGTGGTGAGCTGGTAATCCTGTACCACAGTTTCTGAAGTGCAACAAAAGAAGGAAATAGAAATGTCCTAGCTGTTGTCACCAGTCCAAAAGACAGCAAGACAGACACGCTTGTTTGGAACCATTTCTTGCTTATATTACTGGCAATGCAACTTCAGCTGGTAAACAATACTTCTTCCTCAATTGAACAGATAATACAAGGTAAATAAATCCAGAAACTTTCATGCTAGTACTGACCATCCTGGTGTGTTGAGTGGAAGCCATGCCAACACAACTAAAAATTAGTGAAGACTAATTAATGCATCATCCACTCAACTACTTGGCAAAGTAGCATAAAACAGTACATTAAAGAAAGCAATACATTATGCACAAGTCAACTGCTTTCCAACAATACAGTCTTAAGAAGTCAGTTGTAACAGTCAAACCAAGTAGCACAAATCAGTTCCCCAGAGTATTTCGAAAGGTGAATTCCACATGAATCATACATTTAGATGTAAAACTATAACTGTATAACTGCCAGAAGAAAATACAGGCAAAATGTTAAACCAAGAAATGGAGAAATTTTTCTTATGATTCAAAATTGAAATACAAGAAGGAAAAAAGTGATATATTCAACTACAGGAAAAAAAATTTATGATCAAAATGACATACATAAATAAAAAAATCCAACAGTCATATTAAGACTCATATAACTTAGCCAAATAATCAGAATTCATAACTGATGAAGAGCATCTAAAATAACCAATGAAGTAATGAACACTATGTATTATTGTGCTTTATTTCAATTCATGTGAAATCAGTTTGAATTTATGAAGACTGAACTTTTGACAACTTTTTAGCATCGTGCATAGAGTATCGAGGTGACACATCATTCTTGGTCTTCAGAAATTAAAGATCATTCCTCTTCACCTTAAGTTTCAAATTATACCTCTGTTTGGTTATATGTGCCAATTAACCACATGTCCATCTCAAAAATCTCAAAATACTGGGATAAAATGAACCCACTGAGACTGACTCAAATCTTATATGTGCCAGCTTCCAAAACCAATGTAATTATTATTTACCTAAAGCCAGTAACAATAAAACATTTACAAATATTTATAAAAACACTTCCTTCTTAGTCTAGTTGCTTCCAAATAAATACCCTCTTTAAAAAAAAAACTTAAAATTCTCTTGGCAATTTCACAATGATCCTGCCAAAAGCACCCTCTATTTTATTGCAAAACTGCATAATGAAAAGCAATGTATAATTCAGTCATTTAATCAAAAGATGTCTAAAAGACATGGGTAGAAAGAATTGTCAGCATTATAGTCTCTAACTTAGTAATTTGACCACTGCCACAAAAATATAGTAAAAATATAATAAGTATAGTAAATATTCTCCATGACTTCTTTCCTGTATGTTCATGACTTTAATGGTATGTATATATAATCAACTTGAATTTGTGAAGATTGAACTTTTGACTTAACTTTTTAGCATTGTACATAGAGTGTCGAGTATGTGTATATATATATATGTATGTATTCAGATGATATCACTAGATCACTCAACTCCCAGAATCATTTCAGAGACCCCTGCTCACCATCCTGCAGGAACATCTAAGATGCATTTTACATTTTAACCTTAAACGAGTGAAGCAGAATTGGACCATTTCTTATAGCTGCCCTTACTTCTGTGTTTCTAAGGATAGTAGCTCCATTTTTCTATTTGCTCAGACAAAAGTTTGGTGTGCATGTTTTACCTCATTTTTTCTTTAGCTATTAGAACGTATCTAATCTCTTAGAAAATCTTATTTGGTAGTGCTACCTTCAAAATGCATCTCTGATTTGATTGTTCTTCAGCACTTGCCCCACCCTCATTTATGTTTGATCTACAATCATTTCAATACACGAATTGCTGAAATAGTACACAAAACCTGCATTGGTTTTTCTGCTTATGTACACAACACCTTATTTCCTGCCTTCAGGACAGCAGCCAGAATGATCCTGTACAGACATAAATGATACTATAACAGGTTCTACTCAAAACCCTCCAATGCCTGAATTTTGCTGAAGTTAAAAGCACAATGTCTTGTTGCAAGATATTATTTAATCTCCTTGTCCTCAGTACCCTAATTTAACTTCTGATTAAAAATGATGCAATAAATAAAACATATAAGTAATATTAAAAAGAAAAGATAGCTTGATTCAAATACTAATTTCATGGTATAGTTGCAATATAAATTGCTATTAAATAGTAAACTGCCTTTAGAAGTTAAAATAGCAACTAAATGAGACAGAAAACTAAACCCAATTGTCTTAGTCACTTTTCTCTCATTGCTGAAACAAAATACTCAACACCCAAAATTAAGAAAGGTAAGGTTTGTTTAGCTCACAGTTTGTGGAAGTTTCAGTTGGCTCCAAGGCAGGGTAGTATGGCTGAGGGGCAAGAGTCCAAAGCAGTGGAAGACAGCAAAAGCAACAAGAGCAACAAGGGGGAAAGCAGGCCCTTTCCATCCCTTATATTTTAAGCAGGCTACTCCCCATGGGAAGTGTAGCCCTCACACCATCTCCCTGCCCTCAACTTGCACAGGCTCAGGATGTTTACAAAGTGAGGACCCTAACTCCAGCTGAGTCATTTAGTTAAACTTCTAAATTTCTCAAAGTGGCATAATGAATCAACCATTACAACATCCTGGAGGATAAACAGCTGCCCTAGGGCATGCCCTCTACAGCCTAGTGTGTAGAACTGCTGCGTTTCTTAGACTTCTAAACTTCTCAAATTGACACAATGTATCAATCATTACACCAATTTAGACTAGTTTTTCTGGATTTAACAGAGTGGCTTGCTTATTTTTGTAAATTCACCAAAATAGTTGGAAGTCTAAAATGCTAAGATAGAAATTCTAAGATGCCGAGATGGAAATTCTCAGGTTTCCCTGGTGAAAACTTTACAGAAGCATGGTGAATGGACTATGATACACATTAGTGCCCAGGCATTGTCATGGTTGTGGGAGGACCTACATCATGCAGGAAACATCTGTCTCAGTACAAGGTTGATTTTCATTACTTTATTCATCAAACATTTGCTAGTGGAATGCTTTCTTCATGTACTGTGCTAGATAACACAGAAACAAAAATTAATGAAGTCTGTCTTAGAAGACCACTCCTGGAGCAGGAATGTCAAGGACATGGTCTATAGCTGTTCCCAGCTCTCCCACATTTTAAGTGATGACCAAATCTCCCACAGATCCTGAATGAGAATCACAACCCTATGAGATAGTACAGCAATACAAACCTGCTGATCTGACCCAGGAGAGACTGGTGGGGGAGAGTTCCCCCGGAGCTACACTGGGGAGGAATAGGACTCAGGTGTCCTGCTAGTGCTTGACACTCAGGTCCAAATTTAAAGGGTAGTAACACAAGTGTCTGGTGTATATTAAATTTTGTATAGGACCTATGAATACCACTTCTGATTGTGTGCAAGCTCTATTCTAACCATAACATTTATGAAATCTCAAAGGATTGATGCTGCCTTTCAGGTGCTTAATGGATTCAGTGATTTTTTGTTTTAGCCCTTCATTATCTGTGTATACTGACATTTAACTCAGTGGTGAAAATTTGTGTGCTACTTAAATTCAGTCTCCACTGCCAATCACTGGGGATTTTATTTTGTCAAGAAGGTGATGTGATGAATAAAGTTTTCAGCTTTTATTAAGTTTACTTTTAAAAACTCAAAATTTTCATAATTCTTTTATCATCTCATTTTTCATGTTGATCTGGCTAAAAGTACTTCTTTGTCATTTTTGGTGTTGTTTTGATATTGGTTCAAACTTGTACTTTTTTAGTCTTTTGAAATTTAAAAAGATATTTTACCTTGTAAAATGTGTATGAAATCACACAAGTTAAAATGTCAGAATTACTCATGCCCTATTTTTTATTATCTTCAGTTGCAATATATTGTGAATGTATTTCAATTCAACCACAGAAATATGTACTGATAGATATTTTGGAATTGTGCTCAGAACAATGAAAGATAATATGAAAACACTGTAACAGCCACACGGGCACCAAATATGAATCATTTACCTTTCTTATTTATCTGACAACAGAAAATTACTCCATAAGATTTGACTGGATATCTTCATCAAAAAGAAATGAAACCAAAACCTTGTATACACTACAATGCACATATTTTATTTTGCAGTTTGAATTTATTCTGGAGAGTGATGATGTATGGTTTTTTTCCTGAGCATTCATAATTCTACTACGATAGGTGTATGTAAAATTGCCTACTCAAAGATAGCTGGGCTGGCACAAGTGGCACTCAGTTAGCATGGTGTGAAGGAAAGCCTGTTTGTGCTTGGACACAGAGGTGCACATGCATACACACACAGAGACCTTAAAGCAGAGAGAATCAATAAATGCATAATAGGCAGAAAACAGTCCATTCCTTCCGAGCGTAATGAGAAATCAGAATGGCCTCTTGCAGGAAGAAACTGTTGAAATGAATCTTGAAAATTCACTAGCTGCTACATGGTAAAGGTATTCATATAACATGGAACATTTTTCACAAAACCTGAGACACTACACTCTTGGTGCTTCCAAAGAAGCAGGTGACCATGCATGGGTCACAGGGCTGAGGTTAGAGTCAGTAAGCAATGGAACTTGCAGTGACCTATGGTATTGGGGGGTTTGTCACCAGGGGCTTCTGGGAAGCTGTAACAGTCATAGTCACAATTTTGTCTCACCAGGGTACCTGCAGAGAATGTAGACCATGAATTAGATGCAAGACTAGCACCAAGTGATTGCAGGAGGGCATTCCTATGATGACCCCAATAAGAAAATGAGTGGCCAAGCTGAGACAATAAGGAAAAAGTGATGAAGACAGACGTGGGGTATATTTAAGAATTGGAATAGTCTATCGAGTTATTTTGGAGGTGGAAAGAAGAGGGCAAGGGGGATACATCTTAGGACTTGTTTCAAAATAATTACATGTGAGAGTTGATGAAGATCTGAAGTGGAGTGGAACAGTGGGAAGGAGCAAGTTAAAATTACTGGAAGGTGAGTGCACAGGCAGTCTCCGAAACTGCACCAGGTGTGCTGATTTGCTTGGAAGACCCAATGGCTCAGCACAGAATTAACTGCATTCACTGCTAAGATGAAGGACAGACAGAGGAAGCAGCAAAATCAGCTATGGAAAAACCAATATACACAATTCCCCCAGGGATGGGTTGTGTAGAGTGTGAGACATCTGGTCTACCAGGGCCTTGTGAAGGGGTCAGTGCCTGGGTATTTTGTGAGAGGCTGATCATAAAAACACTTCCTGTCTCACGTACAAGCAGCCCATACTCATCAAGGGAAGCAGTTGCACCATAGGCACAATGAGCTACTTATCATTTGGGGGAATTACGAGTCAGTGTAGGAACTTGTTTACTGGTAAAGTTTTCAGATGCCAGCCAAAAACTAATGCTGCATAAAAGCCTTTTAAGGATAACTGCCCTGTTTTCATATTTCCCTGTGTAGTTTCATTCGACTTTGTTCTTTATAACTTTTATTCCATTGATTGATTTTTCTTAGTACATGTTTGTGACACAAAATAATTGCATACCTTTTGCTCTCCTGGTTTTCCCTGTATGACTCAAATGCACATGCATGAAGCAATACTTACAAAGCTATATGAACATACGCATGTGGCATAAGTATCAGTTGTTACAATAACAACATAAAACAAGGAAGAATATATAATAAAGTGCTTACACTGGAAATAAATTGGCATTATTATATAAAAATAAGCAGTCCCCAGTCTGTTATGTTGATAACTGTACAGTGAAAGGAAAAAAAATAATTATAGAGACTCTCTGGTTTCAGGGGATGAAGGACACTGATAAATCAAAATGATGATGATCATATTACAACCACAGTGGAAACGAGGATTCATCCTCCAAGAAGTGAAATGAGAAGATCCACCTGAGCCAGCTTTTCCCCTTCTAAGTATCTTCCCTGAAGTGCTAAAGAAAACATATTAAAGGGACCCATGCACACCCATGTTCATAGCAGCACAACTCATAATAGCTAAGTCTTGGAAGCAGTTTATGCATTGATCAAGAGATAAACGGATAAACAAAATATGGCATTTACACACAATGGAGTACTACTTTGACATAAAGAAGAAAAAACTTGAGTCATTTTTAGGAAAATAGGTGCACCTTGAGACCATGATGTTAAGTAAAACAAATCGGATACACAAGCTTAAATATCACATTTTCTCTTGTATGAGAAACCCGAAATATCAATAAAGAGCAAAATAAAAGTTAGGTAATAGGAAACAGTTGATTGTTCTCAGAAGGGAAGGGGATTGAGAGAAGGAAGGAGGTGAGAGGGGAAAGAGATGAAAAAGAAAGGAAGATGTGTGACTTCCATGCACTAGCTCCACACAAGGAATGTGAACAACATGTACCATAAACATTCACTAATAAAAATAAATGCATTAATTAAATGTTTTAAAGCAAAACAAAGAAAAGAATGATATTACGCCTTCGATCAAGGAAGATAGACAAAAAAACTGTCATTGGGAGAAGGAAGAGTCAAAGAAAGGCATGAGATGAAGAATCTGGTTTTGAGTTTATTGAACTAAGGTGAGGAGGGCAAGCCTTAGCATGCCTATGCAGTGCTGGAGATGCAGCGCTGGTGTGAGAAAAGATGGGGCATGGGCACCAACAGCAGCCATCATGAGGATGAGATCCAGGGCATGATACGGATTCCGAGAAAGGCAATGTTTCTGCTTACGTCCTATCTTTAATACTCTTCAAGTGCACCTAACGTTTTGACGTTCTTTTTAGATTGTATAATTGGTGTCAACTCTCCCAGCAATGGACTTGTTTTATAACATATCCAGAGAGAGCCTTTGAGGTTCCAGGCAGAGTAACAGCTCACAGGAAGAGTAAAATCAGGTGCACACACATTCACGCATTGGTTTGCTCAGTTCCCTTTATGAGTGAGGAGACAAAGGAAGTACATTTTAACAATTCATCTGGCGTTAGATTATGAACCAAACACAAATAGGTATATGTGTAGGGCAGAATGTAGTCAGAATTTTACATTCTGTGAAGATCACCAAAGGTGATACAGGTGTTGAAACCAAACGAGTTGAGTTCCCTTTAGGATTTCCTACTCGAAAGTGCTTTGGGAAGAAGGTAACTTGGCACCCAAGTTCACGTAATGTCTGCCTTGAAGCAAGAATTCAGGATATAGTGGAAAACTGGAAGAGTTCATCTATGCTTCATGAAGGATATTTGCTTTTGATTTATCAACAGATATGGGGAAATAATCACTCCAACTTCATTTTGTTTGAGATAGGGTCTCATTACATAGTCAAGGCTGGGCTCGAAATCACAATCTTCCTGCCTCAGCCTCCATTGTTCTGGGATTACACATTTCTGTGATTATGGCTAGGGTCCACTAGAAATATTGAGAGTCCATCAAGAACACGGGTTTGTTGCTTTTCATATCAAACAATGAGCTCTTGCTTTAGGATCTGTTTATGGCTCTCTGGCTATGGTTATGGTTATGGCTATGTTGACCAGTGTGGGCTGCTGTGTACTGGATATTTTTCCTGGGGTCAGTTCAAGGATGTGCCCCTGTGCAATTGCACAGATATTCACATTCAGAGGTTCAGACTCTAGGGTCACAGTCTTGAAATTCTTAATAATAATTTATTTTTGAATATTTTTCTGGTATGGGAGTGAGTTTTTCTCTAGCTTTTTAGGAAAAAAAACATTCACAACAAAATAATAAGAAAATAATAAGTCAATATACTGTGCATCATAATTTTAAAAACAGTTATTCAGAGTATTAGACATAGACAAAAAGTCCCTTACTGAGTAGAAACGAAAAGGTAACAGTGCAAAACTTTCTTTTCAAAGAATGAAGGGAAACTATTAGTGTAAATGAAATAAATTTTATATACAAATAAGGTGCATGACAGATGATAGAAAAATAAGAATTAGGGAGACTTTCAAGTAACCTAAGTTCCCAAATTACATATTCTGTTGTTTAAAAAATATTTTAAGACATATGAATTTAGGTTTCTTAGGTCAAACCTGGTGGGCGGAGGACAGCGGAGCAGATGGGATGGCCCCTGGAGCCTGCGAGCTCCTCATCGCCCTGCTTGCTGGCGGCTTTCCTGATGCCCAGTGAGCCAGGGTGCCTCTGGGTTCGTGAGGCTGGGAGCCCAGATTGGACCCAAGTGAGCGCAACGTAAGCTTACGAGGCTCCACCAGGGCCCTGAAGCCTGGAGGCAGCGCTCTCCTTCAAACTTGACCTGGCTTTGAACTAGGACTTATTTCAGACACAGAGAGCTGATGGCATTGTGAGGAATGCAATGTAAGCCCTGTCACATCTGTTCTTGTTGGTTTTTTTAAAAATTATTTTAAATTGCCACATCTGTCAATCACTTCTGTCAAAAACAATGCTGTACAAGGCAAGGGCAAGACGGAGTAATCGAGAGACGGAATAAGTAAGCAGAGGACGCAGCAGAGAAGGGCACACAGGAAAAAGTGGAAGCAAACTGGGAAAAGCAGGTGAGCCAGTGTCACAGGGGTCTCCTAAGAACACGATGTATGTGGGTGCATACAGGCATTCCAGAACGCAATTCGTGTAATGCCAGTAATTCTGAAAATGAGTTAAATGCTTTTATATTTTTTTTCTTAAAACTGTTATTACAAGTTACGAATATAACTGGTGAAATTTATGCTAAATGACTTTTAATTTTAATTGTATTTACTTAGGTTGGCCTAAAATAAGTGCCGTAACAGATAAATATGTTGAAAAAAAAAAGAGAAAAAAGATTTAAAAACTTTTCATTTCAGTACTTTTTAAAAAAACAATTTGTAATGAAAACTTTAATCCCATAGAGTCTCACAAAGTATATTACAATTGACAGCATGAAAAAACTCTTGCACAGTAACCCAAAAGTTCACATCTATAAAGTACCTTTAAACTGGCAGGATGTTAGTTCCTTGAAATCTCAGGCTTCCAAATAAAGATACAAACAGCTATGTATTCACATGCAGTATCACATAAGGAACGTGTGACCTAGCAAAAGTAAACTTTCTTGAAATTTACCTGATTCTATACCAATCATTTCAGTACTTTGAACTATTTTTTTACTTGCTGTTTGTATGAGACTAATTCATTTCCATTTCTGACTTGGTCCTACAAGTTAGGAAGCCAGTCCTGAGCAAATGCAGCTATTCTTTTGTATCCATTCTCTAATATCCTATGACATTCACAACCTAGGTGTGTCTAGAATAAAAATAAGACCTAATTTTATTCTTACATATACCTTAAGACTCAGTTGTAAAGCAAAATTAAGACATTACCTAATCATAGCACAGTATTATTTGTGATATAGTTCTTCCTTTGACTAAATTATGGATGGATTCTTAAACTAGTCTTAGACACAAGAAAATCAGTATTACCTAAGTCATGTATTTAAATTAGTCAAAGTAACCAAGCCAACATAATCATGTGATGAATTTAACTGTAATCAAGGTATAAATATATCAGAGAACATAGGAAATAGGGTCACTCTCCAATCCTTCCCTTGATGCCACAGCTATAAAGAAAAGACCCAAAGAAGGACCAGAACAGAATCAAGCTTTGCTCCAAGGGCCTGGACTCCTGAGCAAGTTCTGTGATGGAAGAGGGAAGGTCTTCCAGGACCAGGGAGAGAGGCAATGCAGGAGTTGGAGTGTCCTTACTATTGGTTCAGATGATGTATTGGAGACAGACTACTCTGCAAACTCCTTCTGAATGAGCAACATAAGCAAATTAAACCCTGGTCATGAGGCAGTAAAATCTTATTTCAAGAAGGGACACAGAATGTCAAGTATGTTACTGGGCATGCCCATTACCAGGAAATGCACAGAAGTCATAAAAATATGTGCCTTTGTGTCCCAAGTTAGAAGATTAGAGGTTGTGGAGACCTCCAGGCCAGCTGGATCATAGGCCACTCTGCTCCTCCTCCTCCACCCCAAGACCTCCAGGCCTATAGGATCATTGGTCACCACTTTCCCTTACCCCAGAGACCTCAGCAGCCCAGGGACCATCAGCAACATCTACCACCTTCAGAACCTTGATGGACTGGGGGAAACTTCAGTAAACCCTCACCCACACAGAGGACCTCATCCATTCTATGACAGTGTGGTGAGTTTCCCCCTCAAATAGGGGACCTCAGCAGGTAAAGAGAAGTGGCAGCAAACCCTCCCCTCCAGCTGCAGGACCTTGGTAAGCCCAGCAAGAGTGTGAGTGAGTGCTTCTCCAGTATAGACAACACTGGGTAGGTTGTGGAGAGCACTGACAAGGCCACCCCCATCCCAGAGGAACTTGAGAAGGCCTAGGAGAACCCCAGTGACACAGTAGGATCTCAGCTGAGGTTTATACTATAGCCAGGTAGATCTGGTGGACTGAAATAGTCTAAAGTTGCAGTAACAACAGGAGATAAGAGTTGGCTTACATCAACACTCTTAAGCTAGTCACCCTAGGAAGAATATAGGACTCACCTAACAGGCCCTGCAGGAGGAACTCAGGTGTCTGGCTGCTCCCTTTCAGGGGGCCCATCCACTGGACAAACATACCCATACAATAGGACCCTAAGACACAAACAACCATCAATTGAGACTAGTGGGATTGCAAAGACCAAAATATTAACCCAAGAGGTGAAAATGACAAAATGAAAAAGCAAAATGCAATCTCAAATGCACAGTCCCCCAGGATCAAGTACAGGAAATGTCGAAACAGAGGACATTATAAGTCATACATTTGAAATTTCTGAAAAGATAGCAAGTGAAATAAAGAAACCAATCCATGAGGTAATAGAGGAAATCATATTAGAAATAATCTCTCAGGTAAAGAAAGAAATGACCACCTTAATAAAAGAATTGCTAAGCATAGCTAGAGAAGACATAGATTAAAAAAAAGTACAGGAGCATGGGAAAATGATGGAAACCTTGAATGAACAATTTAGGAAAGAAGTAGAATGCATGAAACAAATTCAATGAGATACCCAGGAAATAAAAATTTCCACTGAAAGCTGGTGAAACCGTTTGAATGAAACTGAGGATAGACTTTCAGACATTGAAGACAGGATCACAGCTAGTGATCATAAAAGGAAAGGACTTTTAAAAATAATATGGGAGCATGAAATAACAATTCAACAGTTTCAAGATGATGCAAAAAGAAGCAATATAAAACTGATAGGAGTCAATGAAAATTCAGGAGTCAATGCAAATGACATAAAAAAAAAACATTCACAGAAGTAATAGTGGAAAATTTCCCAAACATAGGGAAAGAATCAGATATACAGATAAGTGAGGCATATAGGACACCAAACAGCCATAACCAAAATAAATCTACACCAGACATATAATAACTAAGATCTCAGAAATTCAGCATAAAAACAGAATACTAAAAGTTGTTAGAGAAAAGACACAACTCACCTATCAAGGAAAGCCCATGAGCATCACGGCAGACTTTTCAGCACAAACCCTCAAGTTAAGATGAACTTGGAGTGAAGTATTTCAAGCCCTGAAAGAAAACAACTTTCAACCCAGATTGATGTACCCTGCAAAACTTTCTTTCAAAATAGATGGAGAAATAAGATACTTCCATGACAAAGAACAACTAAAGAAATTCATGTCTACTGAATCAACCCTAGAAGGAATACTGAAAGACATACTAGAGAGAGAGACAAAAATGACTACAATTCTCAGAATAACAGCAGAAAGACACCACCAGGCAGGGCAAGTAATTAAACAAGGGAGAAAAACAGGAAACCAACAATAGGAAAATAACATGACAAAGTTAAGCCAGTACATATCAGTTATTTCCATCAATCTAAATGGCCTCAATTCACCAATTAAAAGAAATAGGTTGACAGAATGGATCAAGAAACAGGATCCAACAATATGCTGTATACAAGAAGCACATCTGACTCAAAAGGAAACTCATAGACTAAAAGTCAAAGGATGGAAAACAATATTCCGTGTGACAGGAACCCAGAAAAAAGCAGGGGTAGCTATTCTGTTTGCAGACAATGTGAACTTCAAGCAGAAATGATCAAAAGAGATAAAGAAGGTCACTACATACTTGATAGGGGAAAAAATCAAGAGGAAGAGATAGCAATTATAAATATTTATGCGCCAAATATAGGAGTACCCAACTATATAAGACAAATACTAATGGACATAAAAAACCAAATAAGCAATAACACAATTGTGACAGGGGACCTTGATACCCCATTGTCACAAAAAGATAGATCAACTAGACAAAAAGTTGGCAAAGAAATAACAGAACTGAATCAAGCCTGTGAACAAATGGGATTAGTGGACATTTACAGAATGTTCCACCCAACAACATCAGAATACACATTCTTCTCAGTTGCACATTGGACATTCTCTAAAATAGATCATATATTAGCCCATAGAACATGCTTAAGTAAATGCAAAGGGATTGAAATTATTCCGTGCATATTATCTGACCACAGTGCACTGAAATTGGAAATTAATGGCAAAAAAACTGCAAAACCTACATAAACACATGGAAATTAAATAACAACCTCTTGAACAACCAATGGATGACAGATGAAATTAAAGAAGAAATTAAACAATACCTAAAATTCAATGAAAATGCAGATATAACACACTGATAACTTGTGGAATGCAATGAAAGCTGTGCTAAGGGGTAAATGTATAGCAAAGAATTGCCACATCAAAAAAACAGAACAAGCACAAATAAACAACTTAATGCTACCCCTCAGGCCTCTAGAAAAAGAAGAGCAAGTCAAGCCCAAAGCTCATAGAAGAGAGGAAATGATAAAGATCAGAGCAGAAATTAATTCAATTGAAACTAAGAAAACAATACAAAGAATTAATGAATCAAAGAGTTGGTTCTTTAAAAGAAAAAATAAAATTGATAAACCTCTAACCAACCTTATCAAGAAAAAGAAAGAAAATACTCAAATTCATGCAATAAGGAATGAAAAGGGTGAAGTTACTACAGAGCCCATAGAAATTCAGAAGATCATGAATACCTATTTAGAAAATCTTTACTCACATAGGGTGGAAAACACAGAGAAAATGGACAAATTTCTAGAAATGTATGAATTGTCAAAGCTGAACCAAGAAGATATAACAATTTTGTATAACCCAATGTTAGCTATTGAAATTGAAAATGTGGTTAAAAACTTATCAACAAAAAAAGTCCAGGTCCTAAAGGATTCACAGCTGAATTTTACAAGAAATTTAGAGAAGATTTATTGCCAATACTCCTCAAACTCTTCAATGAAATTGAAAGGGAAACAATCCTCCCTAACTCATTCCTGGAGGCAAGTATTGCTCTGATACCAAAACCAGAGAAAGATCTGACCAAAATGGAGAACTATAGTTCCATCTCCCTAATGAACATCAATGCAAAGATTCTCAATAAAATACTGGCAAATAGAATGTAACTAATCATCAAGAAGATTATACATCATGATCAAGTGGGATTTATGCAAGGAATGCAGGGATGGTTTAACATATGTAAATAGATAAATGTAATACACCACATCAATAGAGCCAAAGACAAAAAAATCACATGATCATCTCAATAGATGCAGAAAAAGCTTTTGATAAAGTCCAACACTTGTTCATGATAAAAACCCTACAGAAACTCAGAACAGATGGCATCTACCTCAATCTGATAAAAGCCATCTATGACAAACCAACAGCCAACATTATCCTAAACAAGCAAAAACTGAAAGCGTTCACTCTAAAAACAGGAACAAGACAAGGATGTCCACTATCACCACTCCTATTCAATATAATGCTGGAAACATTAGTCAGAGCAATTAGACAAGACAGACAAATAAAAGGAATAAGGATAGGAAAGGAAGAAGTTAAATTATCACTATTTGCAGATGGCATGATACTCTACATAGAAGACCCCAAAAACTCCATCAAAAGACTACTAGAGTTAATAAGCAAATTCAGCAGAGTAGCTGGATACAAAGTCAACACTCAAAAATCAGCATTCCTGTACACAAACAACAAACTCACTAAGAGAGAAATCATGGAAGC
This sequence comes from Cuniculus paca, assembly GCA_004365215.1. NCBI lineage: Eukaryota > Metazoa > Chordata > Mammalia > Rodentia > Cuniculidae > Cuniculus > Cuniculus paca. The sequence goes on along the minus strand of RJWT010000740.1, from coordinate 5,561 downwards.
AACACCCTTCACAATAGCATCCAAAAAAATGAAATACTTAGGAAGCAGTATAACAAAGGATGTAAAAGATCTATACATTGAAAAGTATATTACTCTAAAAAAGGAAATTGAGGAAGATGTCAGAAAATGGAAAGCTATCCCTTGCTTTTGGTTAGGAAGCTCCAACATTGTCAAAATGGCCATATTCCTAAAACTGTTATACAGATTTAATGCAATCCCAATCAAAATGCCATTAACATATTTTACAGATCTAGCACAAACACTCCTAAAATTCATTTGGAAACAGAAGAGACCTAGAATAGCAAAGGCAATCCTGGACAACAAAAGTAAGGCAGGAGGCATCTCAATCCCTGAATTGAAGTTATACTACAAAGAAACAGTGTTAAAATCAGCATGGTACTGGCATAAAAACAGACCCGAGGATCAATGAACAGATTAGAAGATACAATTATAAAGACATTCAGCCAGCTTATATTTGACAAAGGGGCTAAACACGTTCACTGGAAGAAAGATAGCCTCATTAATAAATGGTGCTGGAAATACTGGCTTTCCACATGCCAAAGACTGAAACTAGACCCGTGTCTATCACCATGCACTAAACCAAAGTCAAAATGGATCAAAGATCTGAAAATTAAAATAGAAACGCTAAATCTACTGGAAGACAAGGGGGGTAGAAATCTTCAAGACATAGGGGTAGGCAAGGAGTTCATGAACACAGGAGGTACTTCAAAGAATCAACAACTGGGATCTCATCTTATTTAAAAACTTTTTGCACTTCAAAAGAAATCACCAACAGAGGGGAAAGAAAGCACACAGAATGGGAAAGAATTTTAGTAAGTTGTCCTCCCAACAAAGGACTTATATCTAGAATATATAAAGAATTGAAAAATATCAGGCCTCCCAAATTCAAAGACCCAATTCAAAAATGGGCATCTGAGATGAACACACACTTCTCAGATGAAGAAATACAAATGGCAAATAAATACATGAAGAAATGTTCAACAGCACTGGTCATTCGAGAAATGCAAATTAAAAACACTGAGATTCCATCTCACTCCAGAAAGAATGGCTGCCATCAAGAAATCAACTGATAACAAATGTTAGCGGGGCTGTGGGGAAAAAGGAACACTTCTCCACTGTTGGTGGGAGTGCAGACTGGTGTGGCCACTATGGAAATCAGTATGGAGATTCCTCAAAAAACTAGGATTGGATGTCCCATTCAATCCAGCTATTCCCCTTCTGGGTATTTTCCCAGAAAAATTGAAAATGTCATGCCACAGTGATATATGTGCATCCATGTTTTTAGCAGCACAATTTGTAATAACTAAATCTTGGAAACAACCCAGATGTCCATCAACAACAGAATGGATAAAAAAGATGTGGTATTTTTATACAATGAAGTATTGCTCAGCTATAAAAAAAAGATAATTTTGAGGATTTTATAGGTAAATGGAGGCAACTTGAGACTATACTCATAAGTGAAATAAATCAGACTCACATTTATAAATATTGTATTGTCTCCCTAGTGTAAAAAATAAGTAATAACAATAAAAAACTGAAAAAGTAATAAGATCCAAAATGTACAAAAGATATTGCAATAATGAAAGGGAAAGAAAGTGCCCAAAAGGAAAGAACAACTGGGATAGGGCAAAGGAGAAAAGGAAGAAAGGAAAAGATTGTATGTATGTAGGTTTACATATATAGCTGTATGTATGTGTATGTATGCGAGATAGATAACTATACTATTAATCTCTGTTAATTCATCAAAACGAAGTTTGTGCTGTCATTGTTTGATTATTTGATCATTTTTTATGCCTAGATCTTGTAACCTGAGCAACTACTTCTAAGATAGCAATATGGAATGTATTAAGTAGTGTTGATTTCTTACTGTTGTTTTGTTTTGTTTTGAATTTCTGTATTATTTCTATTCTTTTTTCTGTTTTTCTTTTTAAAATTAAAAAAAAACCTACAGAAAATTGGCATAGATGGTCTTTACCTCAATCTGATAAAAGTCATCTGTGACAAACTAATAACCAATATCATATGAATGAATATCACACTAAATGCAGAGTGTGTAAACGTGTATCCATAGGTATCTCTGAGACACAGGGAAATACATCTAAGTGCGGAACAGGGCGAGTTAAAAGAAGCAACATGGAGACATTGAAAACAACCTCACAAAAGATTTCCCAGGCTGATTTAATACAGAAGTTTGCTTCTAAGTGATGAATCTGCCCTCTTGTGAAATAACCATTGGAAACCTTGAAAAGGAAGAACATGGTGTGAGAATTCAAAATATGCCATGTAGTACTATTCAATTATGTGGAAATACTGTGTTAGAGCCTGTAATGGGCAGTCAGAGTTTCTATGATTCTAGAATGAAAATTTCTTGCATGTTACTGTAACAGAAGCAGTCACCGGTTATTTAAAATTACTATTTTAAAAAGTGTGCTGCTCGTGTTTTGAAAAGTTACTCATAAAACTTTCCAATTACTTTCCCTTTGGAATTGCTTTCCTGTAAAATTTCTTGACAAACATAATGTTTATAATCTTCCTTTTACATACTTGGCAGTGCTCAAATCTTATTTCCCAATCACAAAATTGTTTCTCTGTATAACTCATTTTAATCTTTTACTGAAATACTGCAAAGATTTTATTATTAGAACTTTGAAATCAGTCACAAGATACTAGCAAATTTTAATGACATTATTAAGTTCTGGAATATTTTTAAGTAAGTTTTTATTTTGCAATAATTTAAGAATCAGAACAGTATGAAAAATTAATACAGACAGTTCATCTGTAAACTTCATCCATCTGCCTATAAACAGAATCTATTATACAATCGCAACACATTGTCAAAATTATAAAATCAATATTGGTGTACTATGAGCATCAGTCAGACCTTAGAAAATTATACCAGCATTACCTTCACTTTTTTTTGTAGAGTGAGGATAAACAGCAGACCTTAGCACTTGTGTGTGTATTTGAGTGCTGAACACTAATGAAGCCAGACCTCAAAGAAACTTCTTTACTAGCTGCAAGTTTTCCGAATTCTATACCCTAGCTGCTGCTGTTGTTCTCCATCTCTTCTTTTGTCCCATCAAGGATGATAGATAAATAGTCTTACAATATGTAAGCCATCCTCATTGGGTGCCGGCTCAACACAATGCCCATGGAATCTATTGAAGTCGTGTACATCAGTGTGACAAGTTCTTGTGGATGCATGGTGTATCAGTAGGACTTACATGAGTCAAATTCTCTACCTCTCCAAAATGTTGATAACTGCTTTCAAGCCCTCATAATATTCCAGCTGGGAGGCACTAGGTCCTAATTTTATTAAACAGAGTTATACGTAGGTGACTATGTGCATTTAGAGAAATTAAGCCTCATTTAACTCTAAGCTTAGTTCTCTGTCTAGAAAAGAGAATCTTGCTTTTAAACATAGAAATGCAGAATAAATTTATACCATGAGAATTTATTGAGCATATGTTATGTACTAGTCACTGTAACTAGGAAATTTTTTCTGCCTTTATGAGTCTTAAGAAGAGGAAGAGGGGAGAAAGAGAGAGAGAAAAAGAGAGAGAAAGAGAGAGAGACAGAGAGACAGAGACAGAGACAGAGAGACAGAAAGAGTCTTATTATAAGGGCACTCATACCGAAAGCCCCACCTTTCCATACTATTACATTGGGAAGTGATAACATAACAGTATATAGCAGCAATTTTAAAATATATATTAATATCAGTAACAGCAAAATACATTCAAGCAATTTGGTAGATTAATCAAAACTGCCTTGAAAATAATGTCAAGAATAATGAGCCCTAATATATATCAGCACTTTAATTCAAGTATAAATATGATACATTAATCTTATTAAAATAGACTACATTTCCAGACTTTGATGTAATCAATTATTTAATATGACAGAAAGGTTAATTTCAATTTTAAAATATGTCCCAAAAGTTGGTTAAGATAAGCACCCTAAAAAATACTGGTGCATTTAATAATAAAGAATTTCCTATGTGATGCAGAGATTTCAAACAAGCTGCAAACTTGGATCTTCCATACACATACTTTTTTCCAAACTGGACTGCTGGGGCTGAGCCATGGATTGTAGAGGAATCCATCTACAAGTGGTAAATTTGGCTTCCAGATGACTCTAACTTACTTAGGGTAAGATTGATGTTCTTTTCCTTCTATATATGTGTCACTATTTGACTTTCCTGTGCCACTAACATTAAAATTTTATAAGCCATTGAACAGGTAAATTGGAAATAGAAAGAAAAATGCTCTAGAAAGCTATAAAATAGTAGCTGCATTAGGGAACATAAGAATTTCCAAGATGGTTCCTGAAAAATTTCTTCTCTGAACATGTTTCTGTATCAGTTTATGTCCTTTTGATTTGAGCTAGCTCAAGTGAAACAAAAATAAATGAGCACATGGAGTAGCACACGCATTACGATGAATGGTACATATGTGCTACGCCAAGAAGCTAATTGCTTCAGCATTGCTTGCTTAACCTTCTAAAAATACTGCCCTGTTTTGTATCTTTTACGTCTCCCTTTGCTTTACTTTAACTTTGCCTCTGCCCTACTTGCCCTGATGTCTTCAACTAAGCTGAATGAAAGATCTGCCTGCAGCTCCTGCCTCTATGTAATTTCAGCTTCATTTTCCAGTGTTTACTGGACTCTGTCTGCCTCCCAATGAAAACTCTTGTAATAAAGACCACCAAGGAGTCAGGAGAACCTGTAAACACCTCCTGTTTTTTGTATCAGCTACTTCAACATTCCTCACTCTTGTCCTTAGGTTCTATGTCACCACCCTCCACTGTCTCCCCTATTTCCTTAGTCTTTGCTTCTTCACCAATAACTGTCAACACCCCCAAAGGTTTGAAGTTCTATAGTTTGCTTGGTGCTTGTGCATTCTCAGTACCTCATTTCATGCAACTTCCTTGCTTTAATTATCCTCTGAATGTTGCAGTTTCTCAAACATGAAGTGACATGGATATCCTGAATGCCAGGCCCTTACTCACTTCCTTTCTGCCTGTTTTTGTTCAAACACAAGCTGCTTTATATTCACCTGGTGATTTTCCCTAGTCATCACTACAACTCCTACCTCAATCATGATCCCTGGCTCTCTTCTTACTTTGTAATGAATGGAATCACCATCTCTCCACTCACTTGAGAGAGATTCCCAGTGTGAACTTTTCATAATCAGACTCATGTGTTCCACCACATTGCACAACTTCATCAGGCAGCTTTCTAGCAAGAATACCATTGCGTTGCTCAGTGCACAGTCTGCACAGTTACATGGGCTGTTGGTTCTCCTCTCTCTCATCACCAACATTCTAACAATCACCAAACATGTTTAGCTTTGCTAGCTTCTATAAATCTCCTCCATTCAACTCCTACTAGAGCTCATCATCATCTCTTTCCTGGACTATTGATCAGCTTTCTTACTTAACTTTTGTCTCTCTTGCTACTCATCCAGGTTTCATAGTCAGAGTAACATTGAAAAACATGATTCTGTTACTTAAATTTCTTAATACCTTCTCATCAACTT
>RJWT010000739.1:0-58883 GCA_004365215.1 Cuniculus paca | reverse complement strand
ACACAGAGAGACAGAGACAGAGGAATTAGATCTATAAATTTAATAAGGTCAGAGACTATAAGCTCAATACAGAAACATATTTCTTTATACTAGCAACAAAAATTAGAAATAGTCATATTTGGAAAGGAATACACTTAAACTAGCATCAAAAATATGGAATCCACAGGTATAAATCTAGCAGCACAATGTATAATAGTTGAATCTTAGAAGCAACCTACATGCCCATAAAAGGATGAGTGAACAAAGAAAATGTGGTATTTATACACAATGGAGTACTACCCTATCATAAACAAAGATAAACCAGAGGCATTCCTAGGTAAATGGATGCACTCTGAGACCATAAATTTAAGTTAAATAAGTCAGACACATAAATTTAAATATTACATGGTTTCTCTTATATAAGAAACCCAAAATGTAAATAAAAGCAAAATTAAAGATAGATAAGAAGTAGGAAGACAGATATTTTTCAAATGGGGAGGGGAACAAGAGATGGAGCGGGCTGGGGGGAGATGAAGGGAAGGAAAAAGGGATGAAAACAGAAAAAGAAAAAAGAAAAATAGAGCTTCGCAAATGAGAACGGTAACAAGAGTTGGAAGGAGCACAGAGGGATGGGAGGGAAAGGGGATAAAAAAAGAATTAAGATGTATCACGTACATATACAAACTCCTCCAAGATGGATGTAGTCATTATGTACTGCAAACATATAGTAATCAAAAAAATTTCCAGGAAGATTTCTGTAGAAATTAACAAACTGATTCTAAAGTGTACCTGGGGCATGGGGGGTGGGGGGGCTCTAGAATAGTCAGAATAATTTTGCTTTTATTTATTTTCTTTTTTAAATTAAGTTTATTGGTACAATTTACATATACATAAGATCATATTCATCATAGGAATTTGTACCTGTTGTATATCTTTATTTTAAAAACAAAAAAAGAATAAAAACGATGATACAGAATTTCAAAACAAAATAATAGGAGATTAACACTGGTTAATATATTGCATATTTTTATCTTCAAAGTAGTTTTCAGATTACAAGATGCAGGCATGAAAAAAATGATCAAACAATGAAAGCACAAACTGTTCTTCGATGAACTAACAGAGATTAGCAGTATAGTTATCTATCTTGTATACACATATGCATATATATGAATATACATACGGACTTTTATTATTTTAAATTTTCAGCTGGGCATGGTGGCACACACCTGTAATCCCAGCACTCCGGAGGCTGAGATGGGAGGAACACTGCGAATAGCTAAAATTAAAATGACCCACAATAAAAAGCGTTAGCAAAGTCATGCAACAAAGGAACTATTACACATTACTGATATAAATGCAAAATGTTACATTCACTTTGAAAAACCATTTGAATTTCAATATATGCTTACCAGTAGACTTAGCAAATCCATTCCTGGACATTTACCCAGAAAAAATGTCATGTGTCAACACAAACGACTAAATATTCACAGCACCTTTATTCATTATGGCAGGGATGGGTGTGTTTACTTAACTCTACATATTTGTCAAATTCACTGAACTGCACACTTTAAGAGAGTGAGTTTACTGTATGTACATTGTACAACAATAAAAAAAAAATTCTGAAGTCATCGTTCCCTGGATCGGCTGGTCTAAATGCTTCTTCCATGTACTTGCACGCTTTCTATGAAGGTATTTATCAACTGAATTTACTGGGTCTAAAATTCCTGTCTTTCACATCTCTGGATCCTTAATATTAAGAACAATGTCTGCACAGTGCCTGCCTGGAAAGCATGAGGTCCTGAGTCGATTTCTGGTATCCCCAAAAATAAAAAATAAAAAAAGAATGATGTCTGATAGAAAGCATATGATCAGTCAATGAATTTAACTAATTCTGGTCATTATACTAACATATTTTAGTCTCACTGTCCTCCAAAAATTAATGATTCTATTTTATCTGATTTTTAGTAGTATGTTACTTGTTACACCTATTTCATAGGTAAGTTTTGACTGTGATAATGATGCTAAGTTTCTAGTTGCTTAAAAAACACATTTTTTTTTCGTTAATTCTCTGTATACTAGCATGCTTCTTCCCATAGTCAACTTCCTAAGGAGACATCAGAATGCTGACTCAAATTAGGGCAAATTAGACATAAGCACAGCTGGGTACTTCAAGAAGCTCACTACTTAAGGAATGTGTGAGTTGCCCTGTGGCCACAATGTTAAGAAGTACCATCTTTCAGGAAATGTACATGGTTTTCCGTGAAAGATAAATATTAAATTTCATAGTCTATCCATAGGGAATCAAATATGGCAAATGGGAAGATAAACAGGTTATAGGCCTCACTGCCAGGGTCTGATTAAGCTGTCAAAAGGCAACAAGTATCTCGTACCAAAAAAAAAAAACAAAAAAGAGAGAGAGAGAAAGGCCCTAAACTAAATCTCATTACAATATTTTGCAATTTTCAAATTTTAGTTGTTTAGAGTTTAGTTAAAGAAGGAACATAGATATTCAATGTATTGCTCTGGTCACAGCAAAAAAACACAAAAATATGACTTCGTTTGTACATGTACTTCCAAATGCAGCAGAGAGCAGAATGGTGATAATGGGCTGAGAAGAGAGGAGATGTTGGTCAAAGGATATAAAATTTCAGTGAGGAGGTTCAAGAGATCTACTATAGGGCTTGGGGTACAGCTCACAGGGGTATAGGTCAGTAGTAGAGTGATTATTTAGCACATGCAAAATCCCCAACAATGGAAAAAAATTAAAAATTAAAATATGCCAAGTGTGGTGACATGCCTACAACCCTAGCATGAGGAAGGCTGAATCTATGACTAGCATTGAAAGGTTACCTTTAGGAACAGTACCATAGGTATCACAAAATCGAAATGACTCTCACTTCAAAGTGGACTGGAGGGCTACCAAAGACTGCATGTATATGACAGTGTGGCACAACACAAACAGAATGATTTTCTAAGCCAGCCACTTAATTTTCAGATTCTAGGGGAGCACATCCAACAAGACAGAAGAAGCAGAATGATGTAAGAAAGCAGATCCTTTCTCACGTGCATATACAAAAAAAAACCTAATTAGTGGCTTAGGTTTCTTCAGCTAAAGGTATGTTTTTAAGCAACATAAGCAATCATAAAGGTCTCTCTTTGTAACAGAAAATATACAGACACAATCAATAGAAAGGTCAGGCAGGTTAATTTGGAGATGACAATCACTTGAAACCATAATCTAAAAATTACCTGCTGACCCAAGTATTTCAGCCCATCCAAACAGACTTTCCATTCAATCAGCAGCTGGTAGATGTCCTCCTTTCCACCCCATATCTTCACTACAAAGCAAGACACAGATGTATCAAGACGATCTGGCATTATTCCAAAATCAAGACTCCTCCACGTTGGATTCTGTTGATAGAAACAAAAACATGCTTTAGAAAGACTTAACTTGTTTACAATTACTTCTATTAAGCAGAAAATAGTTTTGTTTTTAACCAAAAGACCTCATAAACATATTAGATTGTAAATTTAAGTAAACCAAAAAAACATTCCAATTAGCACAAAGAGGGTGATAATGGTACTTCTAAATTTATCTGTTTGCTTATTATAGTCATTAAAAGGAGCATATGTTGAAATCTCTCACTGACATGGGTTCACGCAGTAATTTATTGCATACTTAATACATGATTAATAAAAGCCAATACATAAACAATGTCCCCAAAGAGTCTCCAATTTCTAGTTGGATTTAAATTTCTATTTAAAATAATTATATTGCTGGGGACATAGCTCAATGGTGGAGCACCTGCCTAGCAAGCACAAAGTCCTGAGTTTGATCCCAGCACCACAAAAAGTAACTAAAAATAATTATATTGTTTCATGAAGAGTTTAATAATAACTAGAAGAAATAATAAACTGAAGAAACAGGGAAAACATAAGAAGCTGTGAAATGTGACTTTTAAAGGACAAGCAGGAATATGCCACATTAAAACTAGGAATTCCAGGCAAAAGAAACATGATCTACCAGGGATCAGAGTTGAGAAATAGCAAAGTACGGACAGAGAACTAAGAATAACTGCTGACAGAAGAGGCAGGACACAAAGCTGGAAAGAGAATCAAGGACTCAATAAGCTAGAAGGTCTTTCATGCCTTGCCAAGGAAACGACGCTTTACTTTGTACAAGATGTGGGACCACTGAAAGGCTTTAAAGTTAAGAATGGCATGATTAGTTTTAGGCTTTGAAAAGAACATTCTTTTTTATCTAAATAGTTAAATTCTCTGAAAAGTCAAATTGTTAACGGGCTTTAATAACTTCAATAGAAAAGAACTAAAACACATTACTTAATTTCACTTATTTCCCCTATATTAAGAGGGCATTCATTGCTGAATTTAAACATAATTAGTCTTATTAAAACCAACATTTTCATATCATATTAATCAATAAAGCCAAAGTTCTTCATATAGGATAATTGCTCTTAGCCTTGTACCAGTTTTTTTATCTGAACAAAGAGGGGTAGAGGAGATATTTGAGGGTCCAGAAGGAAAAAATGAATCAACATCATTATGATAACATAGTAAGAACATTTATGCAATTAGTTTTATACTAGATTGCATAAAAACTCAATCCCAGCTATCCAAGAATTTTAATCTAAGATCAACAGAATTCCATTTATACAAGATACCCCAGTCTCTATCTAATTATAATTGTTGTAGCAGCCCTGCTGAACAGGGGCAGCGTTCATTTAAATAAGAAAATAACATTAAAGTCTAAGAATAATTAGACCTGCAGTACAAGAAAGCTAGAAGTTCTTCTAGTTGAAGGGAAATGTACCAGACAGAAATCTGGAGTTACTAGAAGTAATGAAGAACACTGGCATAGTAAGTATGTATGCGTATGGGAACAGACGTAAACATAACAGACTACATTTATTGTCTAAAGGATAAATGGATAAATTTGTATCTGATAAGGACAGGCTGGACAATCTTCCCATTGAAAACAACTGGAAATGCTGACTAGAACATTTTTAAATAATAATAATCACCATCATCACAAAGTATCTCCAAATCCAGAAGGAAAGAACATAGAGAAATATGTGGATATCTGGAAAGCTTCTGCTTAAAGCCATTACTGACTTAAATACAGGGCTTTGATTCTGGTAATCTTCAAGGGAGACAAAGATATAATTCAAGACTCAAGCACAGGCCCCATTCATATCTAAAAGTCCCTCTCCACATTGAGTTGGGACCAAGAAAGGGTGACACATCACAGTGCATGAGTGAAACAAAACTAAGTCCTCCCAAATCCCTAGCCATAAATGTCTACAGGATAGTTGCCAAAAGGAGTAGGGAGACAACCTCCCCAATAGGAAATAATTACAAAGAATGCAGCACAGAGTGATAAGAAGAAAAATATGGAGAAATGGTTTAAAAACAAGCATGAAAAAATGAAAAGATCTGATATGCATTTAATAAGCATTTCAGAGGAAGAAAATAGATGAAAGAAAAAACATGATTTGGAGATAGTGGCAATATCCCAAAGTGATTTTAAAAAATAATAAAAATACAAATAAACCATTAAATCACAGTTACAAAATCTCCAGCAGGTCCCAAGCAAGGCAAATAAAAGAAAAAAATCAAAACACATAAAAATGAAATGCAGAATTACAGAACACCAAAACAAAGACAGGCTCCTAAGTGCTGCATGAGTAAGTGTAACTTCAAAGGAATCATAGAACACTAAAAAAAAAAATAAAAAAAAAAAGAAGCCAGAAAGCAATAGGATTTTACTTTCAAAGTTCTGACAATAAGATATAATTGACAACCAAGAATTCCACACGCAGTAGAATACTTTTCTCAAGCAGAGTAAAACAGTTTCAGATAAGAAAACTCATACGACATCAGCATATGCTCATTAAAGAAAATTCTAAAGTGTGTACTTTATATACACAGAAAATAAATTCAGATAGAATATCTGTGCTGCAAGAATGAATGCCCGCTGGGGATTTAGCTCAGTGGCCTAAGCGCCTGCTTGGCAAGCATGAGGTTGCGAGTTCTATTCCCAGTGCCACAAGAAAAAAAAAAAAAAAAAGAATGAATGCCCAACAAAATGGTAAATATAAGTAAGTCTAAAAAGGGGCTGGGGGCCGGGAATATAGATCAGTGGCATGCACCTGCCTGGCAAGTGCAAGGTCCTGAGTTCTATTCCTGATGCCAAAAAATAAAAATTTAAAATTAAAAAAAAATAAAATAAAGGAGGGGTGGGATTTCTTACACTGCAGAGTGAGTAACTCAGAAAACTTTCCCACCAAAAAACAATGAAATTGGACATTGTGAAAAACAACAGTCTCAAAGCTCTGGAAATCAACCAAAGAAAGGTATGTATCAGCCAGGGTTGGTGGCATGTGCCTTCTAATTCCAGCTAGTCAGAAGGCTGAGGCAAAAAGATCTCAAGCGCAAGGTCAGCCTCCACAGATTAGTGAAAACCTTTCTAAAGTAAAAGTAAAAAGTGGGGGTATGTAGCTCAGTGGTAAAGTACCCCTAGGTTTGATCCTCAGTACCACAAAAACAAAGGCACAACTCAACTTGAGGAGCAGTTACTCATAAAAATCTACTAACTTCAGGTTAAGAATAGGTCAACACGTAGCATTCTTGTCTGGAGTTGCTTTTATCCCTAACCCCAGTTTGGTCTGCAAAGCTGTTCTATCTGAGAGAAGAGGACAAGGTGGAATGGAGCACAGAAAAACCCTAAGCCCAGCAACTCTAGAGAGCTCAATGGCATGTGAACAGGGAAGCTGACGATACAGTTCTGATGGGGATAAGCAATGGACTGACAAATTAGCCACAAATTTACTAGGAAGGTCTGGCAAATGATAGCAATAGGGGGCCTTGATAAGGAAATCATGCATCCACACAGGAGAGTCCAAAGAGGGTCCAAACAACCTCCATATCCCTGACTGGACATGAGCTGGCATGCAAGCACAGAAGACTTGAGAAGGTCAGGCACGGGGGCCCACACGTGTAATCCCAGCACTCGTGAGGCGGAGGTAGGAGGATCGCCATGAGTTTGACAACAGCCTGGACTACACAATAGGACCCTGTCTCAAAAAAAAAAAATCCAAAAAGAAAAAGAGACTTGAGAAGACTCAGTGGAAAGTAAAAGCTGTGGAAGACATAAAAACTGCCTCAACTTGAGGAATCTGAGCACAAAGTCTGACCCATCACTGGCTGACTACTAAACTATGTAGATACAGGAGTAATTTCTAGAAGTATGGACAGATTAGGAATAGTAGCAATCACTGGACAGAATCACTGGCTTGAACAATGGTGATAAAAGTCATTTAACTTGAGCCTTTCTGTCAGTGAAGAGAGCTGGGAAGCAATGCAGTAGAGGAAAGTGCTACAACTAGCCTACATTGTGAATTACATACTCCCCTCTTTCTCTCAGAATCTTTAGTTGTCATTGAAACAACCATCACTCACAGAGTTTCATGAAATTTAAATAGAATAATAATAATAAATAATTACAACAAAAGCTAAAACCTTAACACATATTAGGGATAAGTATTATATAAAATCAGATAACACACAAAAAGGAAATGTAAAAATGCCTCACCTGGCACAAAGAAGCAGTTAATAGGTGGAATAAATTAGCCCTGTTGACCCAACAGTAAGGCGACTAGTCAACTTCAATAGTTAAAAAAAGACAAAACACTGAATTTTACCAGATCCGAGAAACCATCAACTGTAAATTGTATCTTTTCTGTACAATTAAAAAGAAATGATTTTAAGGTGCAACTAGATTTCAGAGATGCTAAATGGTAAAAAGCTAAATGCTAAATGGTAACTTAGAAACAATGAAACACAGATGCTAAGTGTCTTGTCTAACGTTACCTAATAAAGACAAATACCAGATTTTTAACCTGGATCTCTAGAATTTGTCTCATGTTCTTTTTTGTGTGTTGGGTTTTTTCTCTCCCTACTAAGTCATAGATGTCAGAATTTAATACAATAGAAACCTTAAGAGATTATCAACAGTTCATTTTAGATCCCATAGCCAGAGACAACAGCAGAGAGAATCCTGGCCTCTACCTGGACCTGTTCCCTGAGAGAAAGGAAGTGGGGTGACTTCACAGAACTCAAACTTGCTCTAGCTGCTCCATTACACACTGTAACTGACTAAGGCAGACACACAAATCAGCGACTGAACAATAAGGCTAAAACATTATGACAAGAATAAAACATGTATCAGATTAGCCAGGAAGGGCCTGGCTAACGTTTACCAGCTCCCTGGGCTCACCATCTACACTTAAGAAACTTGAGGCCAGGAGTTCTGGGGCTTGGAGATATGCCTGTTCCATTTGGTCTGGGTATCCCTCACCAACACAACCTTATGCAGTAACAGGTTTCATGCACGACAAAGGGCATACACAGCTTTCGTTACTCTTCCTCCACTTTTTCTTTTTTGTTGGTGCTGGGAATTGAGCCCAGGGCCACACATGGTAGGCAAGCAGTCTCTCTACACTGAGCCACACCCCTAACTCCTTCTTGTAAAGTTACAGCAGTAGTAAAAATTAATAAAATGGTTTGTATTTTCTATTTATAAAGCATGATTCATATTAGGTAAGAAGATGAATCACAAGTTTTCTGGTCTTGAGCTTAACTTTTAATATCTTTGACCCCAAAGTGATAGGTCTGCTTTCAGTAGAGTGCCAGGAATAGGATGTTTCTTCTATGATTATTCAGGAAATATCCCAGTACTCACTGTGTCTCCAGAGTACTGTATTATCTGGTTGAGAAAACAATGGGAAAAATGACCCAGCCTCACAGAGGGTCTGGCAGTGCAGTGAAGTTAAGGAAGGCCTCTCTGAGGAAGAAATGTTTAACTGAAACCTGGTGGTCAGAGAAACATTACCAGGAAAAGAACGGGGTAGCGGCAGAGACAGGGAAGGGCTCTAGCCAGAGACCTCAACTTCCTCCTTTCAGAACTTCAGTTGGTCTGACACGTTTAAAGGTTCCTTTAGTATCAATGTTTTTAGACTATGTAAACTAGAAGACAGCCTTATTTTGCCACTTTTTCTATTATAGATAGCTTCCTCATCTGTTCTGCAGTCCATGTTAAATGAAGGCCAGTGCTTGGCACATGGTCAGTGGTCCACAACTGACTGATGTAATTTTGTTAGGCTACCAGATAAATCACCATGATTTTCTTATCTATCTTCCCCTGCTCAAAGGCAGAGATTTCTACAAGTGTACTTAGTCTCTACAGTACCCAGCACTCTGCTACTAAAAGTCAGTGTGCCAGACACCACACTACCTATAGTATGTGACTACTTTTACATAGCCCATGGGACATAACACCAACTTTGTCATACAGGTGCACTATCATGAATGTATAATACCTACATTTACTCTTTAGGATATTTCTATTGATGAATTATTAACTTTAATTTTGTGAGTTTTACTAAAACGAGTGTGTAACAGGAAAAAAATCAAAAAATAAAGTACTGAATTTTTATTGATTTTATAAAAAAGTATCAAAATTTTCAGCATCAACTGTTTTTTGACGTAGAAAGTCTAAAAAATAACAACATAAATAAATTCGTATATGAACTGCAATGAAAATACTGATAGAACTCAACAAATAAATTAACCTTTACTTCAGTTATCACATCTAAGGCAGTCTTCAAGGAAGACACAGCACGTTCCATGATACTCAACACGCGTACCACTTATGCTGACAGCACATGTGTTTTGCTTTCCTGGCCTTTTTACAGGACATACTTGACAATTTGCTGGTCTTGCTGTTTTGTCAGAAGATTCCTATTATATTATGCAATGTGTCATTAGCAGGAACGTAAAATATCAATAAAGTATTAAATGCTTAATATGTATTGCATATTTAGAGTAAACATCAACATTTTCACATCAGCTATGTACTAGCTTAAAAACCTAAAAAAAAAATCAGAAATAAATTCCTGTATGAACTACAATGAAAATACCAATAGAACTCTGTAACAAAAATAATCTTTGCTTCAGCTATCACACTCAACGCAGTCTTCACACATAACAGCTGCATGCTCCATGCACACGTCTTGCTTACACTGACAGCACATTTGCTTAGCTTTCCTTTCCTATGTTACAGGCCATTCTTGTCACCTCTCCTGTCTGTCTGTTCTGTCAGGAGCTTCCTACTATATTGTAAAATATACACTTAGTAGGAAAATAAGATATCAAAATAAAACATCAAATATGCAATGAGTGCTTGCTTAGAAAACCTAAAAGATAACATCAGAAATAAAAACCTATGTGAACTACAATGTAAATACAAACAAAAGTCTACCATGGAAATCTTTGCTTTGTCACACCAAGGCAGTCTTCACACATGACAACTGCATGTTCCATACACAAGCACTGCTTACACTGATAGCACATATGTTTTGTCTTCCTGTCCCTTCCTGTAGGTCACAGCTGACATCTTTTTTGTTTTCCTGTTGTCATAGCAGGTCTTTGTGATGCTGCACCTGCCTGTTCACCTGTCAGCTCAGCAGCGTGCTCCACAATTTTTCTGAGTAGTTCCTTGGGCAAAATATTTTGTCTTCCCCCTGCTGTAAATGATCTCTTATGAATTCCAGTCCTAGTCCTCTAAGAAAATTTCTCTGTGATGTTTTGCATTTGGAACCAGGGACTGAACTCATAACCTTGTGCTAGCCAGGCAGGCGCTTATGCCACTGAGCTAAATCCCCAGTGATGTTTTGCATTTGTTATTTTCTTTGTAAACTATCAAACTATTTGTGCTTCACGTTTAGGGTCGAGTAAAACACAGCTATTGGCCAACACTTTGCATTTAAAGCAACATCATAGTTGCTACATAACTCATCAACAACATCTACCCTGCCTTTGGTTTTGTTATAGAAAGTTTCCATCTCCGGATTCCATTTTGTCAAGGTTTCCCTATCAATATTTCCACCATGGTGCAATGTTGACCAGTACCAGTTAGTTTTTCTAGCCAATGTTATATATTTCTGAAATTCAAAGACACTACCCTACAATTTTTTGTTTTGAAATTGCAACATTTCATTTGTAATTTCTGTTTTGTTCCTGTGTGCAGTTCCTACACTTATCAACTTGTGCTCTGTTAGCATACTTAACATCAGCTGGAAAATGGTGAACCAGTTGTCAGGTGTCACATTCTCAATTAATTTAGGATATGAAAGCAACAAGTCTGTTACTGTATGAATAAGGACCTAGTGGCAGAGTTCCAGGATAAATTTCTAAACTGAAAGCATAATAAGTCTTCACATCTACCAGGGAATAAGCTTGTATGCCCTTTTTTTGTTTTATTTTTTTGTTTTTTGGTTTTTTGAGACACAGTCTCACTAGGCAGTTCAGACTAGCCTTGAACTCAATATGTAGCCTAGGATGGCCTCAGATTTGAAGAGATCCTCCTGCCTCAACCTCCCAAGTGCTGGTATTACAGGTGTGGGCCACCATGCCCAGCCTATGCCATATTTTGAAGGTTTTGGGGGAATATACTGCCCATAGCTACAGTGACAATGAATTGCTGTAAAATGGTCATCAACAGTCATGTATTCAGATGTTGTATAAACTACCTGACAATTACACACAAATCTCTCAAACAATGAGCAGTCTGCAGCCAGGTTATCAGTTCTTTCTTTCCTGGAGGACAGTTTTGTCATCAAACCTCAAGCGATTCTGAAGGAAACCAAATCTCCTCACCATCATCATTACTCTACAAGCCCACACCCGTCACTTTGCCTGAACTCTTTTGCATTCCAAGACCCTGTCTCAAAAAACCAAAAAATAAATAAATAGATCGAGATCTCTTATTTATTAAATAAACATATGCATACAGAGAAATTTCAAAACACACACAAAATAGCTACCACTGTTCTTACTCCTGTGAAATTAACAGTTTAACAAAAATAAAAATCTTCCTTTTGGAAAAATATCT
The DNA here is from genome assembly GCA_004365215.1 of Cuniculus paca. Taxonomy (NCBI): domain Eukaryota; kingdom Metazoa; phylum Chordata; class Mammalia; order Rodentia; family Cuniculidae; genus Cuniculus; species Cuniculus paca. The sequence goes on along the minus strand of RJWT010000739.1, from coordinate 46,933 downwards.
AATGATTAACATTGTAATTGTTAAAAACAGTGACATATAGGTTCATTACACAATTGTTTCTACTTCTGTATATGTACAAAATCAATGCTGGAGATCTACTTAGTCCCTTCCAGTGCTACTCATTTAAACATTTTAGTTATTTCTAGCAGAAGGAAAAGGAATTAAAGTTGAGTTATACATTCATCATTAATTATTATCTGCCAAATACACCTAAGAAGAAACTACAACTCTGACAATAATCTGGAGATACATCTCCATCTAACATGCCAAAGATGAATTATTCTAGTTACTCAATGCAATAGACAACTTAAACTGTTCTCCTTTGGGTAAAGTTATGCTAAGAACAACACAAAATCAAAAAAAAAACAAATGAGTAAGCTGGGAGTCTTTGTCCACCAGATGCTTCCAATGTTGCCTTGTTCAAACTGTACCCTTCCAAAGTCTCAGTCTCATGCTATCTAGCCCTTGGCTATAATTTCTTCTGTCTGTGGGTTATCTCCACTGTTGACCTGAGCCTCTGCCTCTGTTGTATTTGCTTAGCAAAACCTCAAACTACCCCTCCTCACTCCATTCAAATTTCTTAGCCATTTATTGAAAAACCTCGTGAAAAGTCCTATTTTTATATTTTCCTAGTTCTTGCCCCGCAATAGTCTTCCCCTAAATAAATACATAACTTATTCCCTCAGTTCTTTAGGCATCCTGTGCAGTGCTTTCTTCTAGGTAACTATCACAGGAAACCGGTAACCACTCCTCCCAGGTCCTCCCTTATTCTTTGCTCTACTATATTTATTACCATTTAACATATGTCCATTTATCATCAGTCCTAACACGTACTTTCCTTCATGTTGTAAGATGAATTCCGATTTGAAAAATAGTAAAATTGGTGAGGTTCTATACTGTTTAGCCACCAGGTGGCAGTCTTCAGGAGTCACTGCACCTACACACATGCCCTCAAAAAAGTTGTACTTGTTAAAATTCCTAAATTAGGCACAAGGTTGACACTACATGTGAGTTTAATTGCCACTTAAAATATCTCATTTGGTTTCAACTGGAAAAAAATCTTGTATATGATTCCATCAACAATTTAAATTCAAAAAATTAAAATCAAGTGTTTGCAATAATATAGAATAACCAAAACTCTCAGATTCATGGTGAGAGTATAAATGAAACAGTAATTTTAGGAAACTATTTGGTAGCTTTAGCTAATCATATGCATACTCTCAGCAATTCTACATACCCAACAAAAATGCATACTTATGTTTACCAAAAGACATACAGGAAAATGTTTACAGCAGTATTATTCATATTAGCTCAAAACTACAAACTAACTAAATGTCCTGAATCATCTGTTAAATTTACACAATGGACTACTATACAAACAAACCACAAATACACTGTGCAATGTCAATAAACCTTAACAATATTGGGCTGAGACCTGGAAGCCAGACACCAATGAATGCATACTATATGATTTAATTCTAGCACAAAATCAGGTAAAATAAGTGTACGTTGTTAAAAGTCAAGGGGGTGAAGAGGGCATGAGACAGATCCTGAGGTACTGAAAATACTGTATTTCTTAACCTTGATGCTGGTTATCCAGTTATATTCAGTTTAGAAATTTCCATCAAACTATATAATTACAATCTATACAGTTGCACATAGCCAATCATGGTGGGACATGCCTGTAATTCCAGCATTCAGGAGGTCCAAGAAAGGAGGATCACCATGAGTTAGAGACCAACTCAGGCTACACAGTGAGTTCAAAATCAGCCTAGACTACACAGCAAGGCCCTGTCTCAAAAAAACAAAAAATCTGTGTATATGTCAATTAAAAAGTTTTTGTTTATATAGAAAGGTACAGGAACAGAGTCATGAGGCATGCATTTGATATTAGAAAAGCAAATAGCTGTCAATGGACAAATTACCTCATCCAACTTCCTCAAGGAAATTCCCACAAACGGAGGAAACTAATTTATGTTTTATTGCGGGGATACATAAAAGAATTCCTATTATAGGTCAAGGAAGGAAAGACTGCTAAGTATTTTGAAATGGATGAAAGAAATTTCAAAATAACAAGGGGTTAGTAAAATTCAATTACCACTCACACAAGATTAGTGTCCACGGCCTGCACTTCAGTTTAATTAGAAGTGTTAAACTGCTTTTCTCTTGACAAGCATAGGGTAACAGTGAGTCTGACAAATGACAACGTAAATTTAGAGAGATATACATTATACCATATATATTCTCTTATTTAGCTGCCAGGTTCAACCAAAGCACAATACAAGGACTGGAAAATATAAAGGATGTAGCAGCACACAAGGCCCTTGCTTTTATGAAGTTGCTTATATATAAAAGGGGCTAAGACAAACATACAGACAGCTATTATACTGATTCAGAATAATCCTAGCAGCCTAAGAAGAGCATATCATATTATTAAAGAAACAAAAAGAACTTTCTTCTCACTGATTGCAAGAAAGCTTTTCAGAAGTGTCTTGAGCTATGTTGAGTAATATAGTATCTACTAGCCATTGTGGTCATTCAACTCAAATAAAATTTGAAGTTCAGTTCCACAGTGAGACTCCATCACATTCACAAGCCTAATGGCCACATGTGTCATGTAGAAACTGTGCTGGACAGGAAACTGAACATTACCAACAGTGAACGTTACCAACCAGAGTTCTAATAGACAGCACTAGAGTGTTCAAGCATTAGGAAATGGCCCAGAATAGGTACATAATGACAGTCTAACCTGGGAGGGAAATACTCATTTAAATTTCTTTTTTAATACTCTTGAGTCTTATCTATGACTCTTTTGACATCAGAATGGCAAAACCAAGCTACTCTGGTCTGAGAATCTAGCCCATATTATAAATATAGGGAAACAGTCTATGTTTTAAAATTTCTGTGTCAAAGGAAACTCAAAAATTCATCAGAACCCAACAGAGCTCACTTGAGGGACAATTTACCCACACTTTAATTAGAAATAAAGTATTTAAATCTTCGTTTAACCGTTTTATACGTGAGCATTTGAGATTTCAAGGTATAATACAGAAATCAGTTGACAAATACATTTATGGAAGAATTTATTTAGTGAAGAAACACTTGCTGAGCATCTTCTATGTGCCAAGAACATGCCAAGTAACCTGTAGGGATAAACTAACTCTATTCACCAAATAGCACAATAGCTTAAGAAATGCAAAATCCTAAGCAGGGAAAAAAAAAAAAAATCAATGAATTCTGCCTGTCTAAGGCACTGGCAATGAATTTTCAGTGACAATGAGGTGAGTAACTATGCTGTCTCTGGTTTATTCTAACAGTTGTTGAGTCCTGTGGCATCCAATGCCCATTAATACAAACTGATCACAATGTTTTAGTAAGAAGCTAAGAATGAAGAGTAACTATTCCTTTAAAAAAACAGTGAATAGAAGTTTAAAGACCCTATATTAATATATAAAAGGGAGAAAGAATTCTTGCTCAAAAAATAAGAGTATCCTTAAAAGGGACATCGATAAATCAACATTTATCAAATAATTACCCAACAGAAAAGGTACAAGGGGATCTAAGGGGTCAAGGTTTGCAGTCTCGGGCCTCCAAGAACTTTCCCTACTTTGGGAGACAGAATGGTCAAGAGTATTACAATGCCAGCAAATGTAAGCGGTATACTCTGGAAACACTACTATACATCACAAACTGAGTTGAAAGAGACTTAGAAGTCTTTCAGTCCAGTCCGCTCTCCTTGCTTGTACAACTGCCAACTGGGACAATATTGAGCCCAAACGGACTAGGCATAAAGGTGCCACGACCTCACAGACAGCTCTAAAGAAACTGAAGACAGAAGGCAATAGGAATTAACATGCAGAAAGATACTTAACATATGAATTTGGAAATCAAATGAGTATCAAGTAAAATACAATACTAATAATGTAGAATAACACATTAAGGTACAACTATGACATAGGCTCCATTATGACATGAATCCTGGTTAAAAAAAAAAAAAAGTAATGGGAGACCTTAAGCCACTAACTAAAGAAATGTTTAACCACAGAAAAAGGAAGGGAAATAAATGAGGACAAATTTCTACTCTGTCTGTCCCCTATCACCTCTAGCTTTCAACTATGTACAAGACTACTTCTAATCCCACATGTGCCAGGAGAGGAGGAGAAATTAATGTTTACTCTATAGGTACTCTCTGTGAGACACGGCAGGAGTCAATTATCATGTATTATTCAACTTTACTGGCAACTACAGCTCCCCAAACATGGGCTCAGGAACCTGTCTACCTAGGGTCCAAATTTATTATGGTATTTAAGAGATGTTTAGAAGACAGCTTGAAGAGGAAGAGTAGACATAGGTCTGGCCTGGGGTTCTGGTCCTATAACTGTATGACACTACAAATGTTATAAGCCCTCTTTGGGCATCAATTTCTTAAACTCTGTCTCATCTACCTGACAGGCTCTTCTAAGGATCAAAATGGGAATATAAAAAAGGGTTCTGAGCTGGGCGTGGTGGCTCACGCCTGTAATCCCAGTACTCAGGAGGCTGAGACAGGAGGATCGTTGTGAGTTCAAGACCAGCCTGGACTACAAAGTGAGCTCAAGGCCAGCCTGAATGGCATAGTGAGACCCTGTCTTAAAAAGACAAGGGCTGGGGATCTAGCTCAGCAGCCTAAGCACCTGCCTGGCAAGCGTGAGGTCGTGAGTTCAATCCCCGGTGCCACAAAAAAAAAAAAAAAGAAAGGGTTCTGTAAATATAAGGTATCAATGATATCCATTTATTCTCTGAACAAGCAGTAACTAAGTGTCTATCATTCATACTCCACGATTCAGAGTTACAGTGGTGAAAAGATTGGCAAGGTCCCTGCTTCTGTAGAATCTGTATTGTAGTAGGTGGGAGACATTAAACAACTCCAACAATTAACTGAGCAACAGTGATAAGTGCTCAAATATAAAATAAAATAAAATAAAATAAAATAAAATAACATGAAAAACTGTGATTAGGAAAAGAAAACTACTTCAAGATGGGATGAACATATAAGGCCTTGCTGAAGTGACACAGCTGAGACCTCAAAGACCTCTTAAGACAGCCATGTGAAAAGTCAAGGAAACGAATGGCTAGGCATAAGGAACAAGTGGAGTATGGCATAGTTAAAGCACTGAAAGAAGGAGGTATGGTTGGACACAATGAGTCAAAAGAGTATTAGGAGACAAGGTTGAGAAAGTAGAGAGGGAACCGGACATGTAACTACATCTGCAATTCTAACATTGTGGGAGATTGAGGCAGGAGGAGCCCAAGTTCAAGTGCAGCCTGGGCAACTTAGCAAGACCCAGTCTCAAAATACAAAACTTAAAAAAGAGCTGTGGACATGGCTCACAGTGAAAGCCCTGGGTTCAATCCCTAGTACTGCAACAAAAAAGAAAGTAGACAAGGGCCTAATAAAGCATAACCTTAGACCACTGATAAGGTATTTTCACTATCAAAAAGCTCTTCTTTTTTTCAACATAGCCTAATGGAGCTATTTATGCAAACATCCAGCGTAAATATCATCAAAAGTAGGACACTTACGATTTTCTAAATGAGCAATATCATTGCTAAGAAACAACATACCACCTCCAAAGGCCCCAGAAGAAATACTCTTAAGAACTATTTCTAAATATTCATCATGTTTGACAAAAGCACTTTTTATATAGTATATGGAAGTGACAAAAATAGAATTTGAGTTTGTAACAGATTCAGAGTTTTCAACAGAAAAGATTAGCTCATTCAGTAAATATTTATCAAGTACCTCCTATGTGCCAGGCATGTTCTAGGCACAAGACAAAGCCATCAATAAGTCAATGATGATTTACCAATAACTCAGTAGAAGATATGTCAAACTATCATAATGTGAGAACCAAATCTCCACTTTTTTTATAACTTGGCATTTTCTGAAATAGGGGTTATATGCTTAGTGATCTGTACCTGTCAGAAAGCAAACTTACCAAAGAATTCTTAACCACTTCACTTCTATAAAATTCTGGAAAAGAAAAAAAACAACAATAAGTGATTTGAAAGAAAATAAGCTCATTAACTCTTAATCCCATAAATTTTTAAGCATGTGCTCTAGTAAAACATTTAAAATATTTTCAAGGGCTTTCTTTCCTGCTACCTTCATCTATAAAAAAATAAGTAAAAATAGAAATAAAGATTAAATAAGCGTGCTCTGCTTTTGTTTTGTTTTACTTTGTGGTACCAAGGATTAAAGTGGTCTACCAATGAGCTATACCCTCAGTGTGAAAATGTTTTAAAGGGGAAAAAAAAAAAACTGTAAAGAAAGCTAAAACTTTCTCAGTTTTACTTTAGTGACTATTGCCTAACTGGTTCCTTTAGCTAGATTCTAATTTAAGCCCTGAAAAATTCAAACTTTCTTTCTTCTTCCCCACTTGTACATGAGCCCATCTGTTCCAATCTGCTCAAACATTTCTAACGTTTACCCATTGTACTCCTGTGCAATGAATACTGACATAGCAACCAGGTAACTTAAGCTCAACTTCTACCTCTATCACTAACATTCTATCTCTAATTTCCTTAGGCTCACTTTTTCACTCAGCAATCTACAAAATTAGAGTTATAATTGCAGTTCCTCTACAAGCATTAACATGTAATGACTCTACAAACCTTCAAGTATGTCAATAAATGTATAAAACTCAAATGCAAAATAAAAACATACTACAGGATCTGATAGACATTCCCAACATCTCTCCAACATTTCTTCTGCTAACTCTGCCCAAGTTACCTTCCCACTACCCTTCCACCGCAGAGCCTACAAGGACCCCTCATATCATTATGGGCAGTTTCCCAAGTGTCATGTACATTCCACTGGTCCTTGAGATAATCTAAGGCAGTACATGGACAAACGTTATCACCTCTTTCTAGTACACTGAAATTTGTTTCAGATATTTTGCCCATAATCATAAGCTCCATGAATAGGCAGCGGTGTTTGTTCTGTACAACTACTACCTCCTCAGCACCTAAAACCATTCCTGGCACAGGTTAGACAATAAATTTTTTAATGAATAAACAATTTCAAAGATTATGCTTACATGTAAGTTTAAAAATAATGAAGTTAAAGATAATTACTTTGTGAGAAATAAGCACAATATATTAAATTTTAAAAAACAGATTCTGAGAGAAGATATATAACAAGATCTCAATTTTTACAATTATACTAACAATGTTTAAGCAATATAACTAGGCTACTTACATTGATTGACAGTTTTTTATTTTTTTTTAATCATAAAAAGTGTTTTTAAAACAGAGAAAGGTAATTCTAATCTCCTTACAAGGAATCACCTACCAATGAGTATTTAGATTACTGTTAATTTTTGGATATTTCAAATAGTGCTATAAACAAATAATCTTTTAAAAAGGTACATTGTAAGTCTAGCACAGTTATACTCACATACAATCCCAACTACTCAGGAGGCTGAGGCAGGAAGACTGCAAGATCAAAGCTAGTCTTGCTTAACAAAACCCTATCTTAAAAGTACAAAGGGCTGGGAACGATGGATTACTTGCCTAACATACATGAGACCCAGGGTTCAATTTCTAGTATGACAAAAAAGAAAAATACTTACCTTAAAATATATGAATCTATGGAACAAACCTTTAGAAATAAAATTGCAATATCAAGCCAGGTACAGTGGTACACATAGTAGGATAGGAAGGAAGTTCAAGTCCAGCCTAGACAACTAAACAATTCAGCAAGATCCTGTCTCAAAAACAGTTAAAGAGGGCTGAGGACGTAGCTCAATGCAAAAGCCCTGGGTGCAACCCTGAGCACCACCAAAAAAAAAAAAAAGCAACATCAAATAACATAATTTGACTTTGATAGATAAGGACAAATTGTTCTCTAAAAATACTGTGCCAACTTTGAGTAACACGAAAATAGGTGTTACTTCCCCAAAACTACAAAACCCTAGATATTCTTTTCATTTTGTTCTCAAGTGGCTAATCAATTATTTCAACCCAGCCAGGAGTGGTGGCACACACCTGCAATCCCAGCACTTGGGAGGCTGAGGCAGGAGGATCACTGAGAGTTCGAGACTAGCCTGGGTTACAAAGTGAGCTCAAGGCCAGCCTGAACTGCATAGTGAGACCCTGTCTCAAAAGATGACAATAAATAAATAAATAAATAAATAAATAAATATAAAAACATTCAGCCCATTAGTTAGCTATATAAATGTATGTAGATATGTATTATCCTTTTTTCTAGAGGAAAAAAAAAGACTATAAAGGGGATTTAAATGCATTTTTTATTACAAAGTACTTTTACTTTCTATTTAATACATTTTATATTCATTTTTCATTCTATTCATTTTTCAATTCATTGCAAGTATGTATAATTTAACTGAGTGAAGTAGCTAACTCAAAGGCAAAGCCTTTCTCTATCATGCATGAGGTCCTGGGTTCTGAAAACCCAGTACTGAAAAATAAACAAATAAAATAAGTGAAAAATCAACAAAGATACTCCTTTTCTATTTTGAGAAAGAGCATTCCTCAGCTTAATATGCCAAATATCTAAATTAATTCACTATCACAATATATATCTCCATCTCTAAGAAGATGAAGTGTTATATCTTCCAAAACCGTTGACTGGTTGACCATATGAATAAACCAAACTAAACAATATGCCTTCTCCATTAAACTCTCAAAATGGACCTTCTAATAGAAATGAAGAGAGGTCAACAAAGGGGCCTGCAACTTGGGAAAAAAATGATCAATCAGGAGGTAAATTTCTAACACTTACAGCTCTACTATCATTCTGCTACATTTAAAGTACTGTTGATAAAATCAGCATCATGGTACAAAATGTGAGTAGTGAATTTAGAATAAAAACTTAGTTCCAGTCCCCAATCCATTACACATAAGCTTTGTGACCCTACACACATCAATTAAACTTTTTAGGTCTTAAATTTTCAAAGGAGAAAGACGGCCAAAAAATAACAGGGTTGTTAAGAGGCTCAAGTGAAAAACTTAATTAAAAACATTATAATCTATGATTTTATTAATAAAACATTATTAATTTTTACTCATTCAATTTTAGCAAAATCACTTTGCAAACAGATTTTCAAAAAGTTATCCAAGACTTATTTCTACATGAAAGACCGTATTGGACTCAAAATTTTCCTCAGGACCTAAAGAAACAAAGTAATCAAAGAGATTCCAGAGCACAGTCCAATGGCATGTTCTGACCTACATTTCATTCATTCAACAAGTTTATTAGTGCCTCAATCCCATTCATAATAGGAAAAATACCAACTTAAACTATACCGCAAAAACTATTTTTCACTTAGAGTGGCAAAAATTCAAAAGTTTGTAATCTATTGGTGAGGTTGTGGGGGAAAAAAGGAATGCATACATTAAAAAAAACAACAACTCCCCATATTCATGTTTATAGCAGCACAACTCACAATAGCTAAATCTTGGAAACAGACTATATGTCCATCAACAGACAAACAGTATTTAGGTATCATGGAGTACTACCTTGCCATACAGAAAGATAAACTTGAATCATGTGTAGGTAAATGGAAGGACCATTTGATGATAATGTTAAGTGAAATAAATCAAACAAGCTTAAATATCACACAGTTTCTCTTGGAAATACAAAGTACAAATAATTTAAAGAGCAAAATAAGATAGATAATACAAAATAGGGAGATAGATCCACTACAAATGGGAAAGGGAACTAGACACTAAGGGAGGGGAGGGTAAAAGGAGGGCAAAGGAAACTAAAAAGAATTAAGATATGTTATGTACATGTGCCAATTCCCTATGATGAACACAATCATTATGCACAGCAAACATGTACTAATAAACATAAAAAATAAATAAAAACAACAAAAACAATTCCCATGGTGGACAATTTTGCAAATATCTACCAAAACAAAGTACATGCTCACTTTGTCACAATAATTCCACTTTCTGCATTTACCCTGGAGATACACTAGCACACATACAAAATAACGTACTTGTGAAGTTACTCAGTGCAGTGCTATGTGTACAGCAAAACACTGGAACACCCTTTATACCCACCAACAAGAGCAAATTACATAAATTATGGTATACTTATATTGTTTGCAGTCTCCGTCAGCTTCTACCTGCTTAGCATCCCTGAGATGACCGTGTGGTTTAGGTCCACTGTGCTGATCAGTAAAATGGATGCTATGACCTGGCCATTGTTTCAAAATACACTACCAGTTTTTTGACTCCAGGGGGATGCATTTCCCTGTGTTCTCAGCACTGGTGCGATTCAATCCCATTATCGTGATTATGTACAAGACTTCAAACGTGATGAGTGAAGAAGTTACAGGAGGAAAGAAAAGAAGAATATGTAATAACACAGCAGATGTAAACTACAAATATATAAGCATTCAATGAAGGTTTTATCTGTTTTCCTACTCTGTTCATGATGAGTGCAGCAGATTCATCCTGCCCATTTTGAGCTTCACGCCTCTGCATGTATTAACTGGCCATAGGAACAAGTACTGCACTGCTCCATCTGGCACGCTGTAGCTCCTGTAGCTCCTGTTGAGGCTGAAGCAGTAGCTGGAGATGACAAGCACCTAGAGACCCAAACTTTAGGGGCATGGCGTTGGTTCCTGACTTTAAAGAAACTATCTGTGAATAGTCTGCTTAATTTCATTTTTAACACAGTACTTTTATTTACAAAAGAAAAACTAAATGTCTGAAACTAATCTGCTGGAGACAAAGAAATGAACTGGGCAACTAAGGAATGAAAGGGAGGTGGTCTGCAGAGAGCGGGGTAAGAGCTCTGGCTCTAGGAAAGACAGGTATCCCAGCCTGTGCTGGCTTCCCAATGACCTGCCCTATCCTTCCTTAAGGGCTCAAGTCAGTGGGCTGGCAGTTGGGCCTCCTGCTACCCACTGAGCTGACACTAGCTGACCAACAAAAATCTGATTATCCTCTGTTGCTCTGCCCAGGGAGCTCTCACATGAGCACATTAGGTATTGCCATCTCATGGTCCTGCAGCATCACCAGGGTCTAGAAAGCTCATGCCTATAATGCTACTAGCACCTGCCACTTAGGCAGCTCCTGCTCCAGCTACTAGATCTCTGCCTCTCTCACATCCTGTGTTGGTCAGCCAGTGTCAGCTCATGCTCCAGAACCTCATCTCATACCTTCTTTTTTGGTTTGTTTTTTGTTTGTTTTGTTTTGTTTTGGTACCGGGAATCAAACTCAGGATCTTGCGCTTGCCAGGCAGGCACTTGTGCCGCTGAGCTATATCTCCAAATCCATCTCACACATTCTTGAGCTTACTGTCATCAATCAGGTCCTTTGCATCATAGAAGTTCAGCGCTTAGCCCACCTTGGACAGCAGCTGCACTGTCTGTTCTTCCAGAAGATAATACTGCTTCATGAGCTCCTACAGTCTGGCAGTAGAAGCCAGGTAGAAGGCATGGAGTTTCTGTGCAAGGAGGGCTGGCCGATTAATCCCATTTTGTTTAGTATTTGCTCTTCAGTTTTGCTGAATAGGGCCTTGTTCAGGATGGCTGCAATGGCCTCTGTGTATAGCTGTCCCATGGCCTAACACAAGCTACTTTGGACACAACAGGATCATATAGCACAGCACAAAAGCACTGTTGGACTTCTCAAAGGGTAAAGTGATACCTGAACTTTAAACATCCAGGTGGACAATGTCAGGTTACTGGTCTGCAACATGGCACTGATGAATACAGTAGGAACCCAAATCCTTGGTCACCTGAAGTGGCTGTTTGTTCAATACTCGGGTGAGCCTGGGGATGGGGCAGAGCTGGATGGCACAAGAATGCTGGGGCCCTGGATACCTTCCTCTTCTCACTGGAGAATGGTTCACTCCCTGAACAGTGCTCAGGTTCCACCCACTGGCCCTTTGCTCGGCTAGAGGACTTTGCCAGACTGCACTCTACCAGCTCATTATCAAACTTCTTCCGCTTTATGAACCTGGAGGAGATTCTCTGTTTAGGAATGGAAAGCAAGGCCTGGGTGGAGGCTTGCTTCTGCCTTGCCAATGACTCCTCCTTATCATCTGAGAAGCAGCAGTGCCTGATGTCATCAGGGACGAATTCAGCAGCCACTGAAAATCTCTGCCTATCCTCTTATAGTCAGAAAGTCACTGGTTCCAAACCACAGGAATAGGAGGAAGGATCTCAAAGGTTCATCCAAGGATTCTGACCAAGTGGGCTCAGAAGCTTAGAGGAGATTCACTCCTAAGCTGCCAGCTCCAACAATTTGTCTGTAACAGCAGCAGCCACAAGGCCAAAGCTGGTTTTCGTGGAGTACATTTACTGCCAGGTTATAAACTAGGGGCTGGGCCTAGTTTTCTTAATTTTCACAGGATCTTTTTCCTTAAGTGAAACATTCTTCAGATTTCTAAAAGAAGTTGTCCAAATTAAAGGATTTCTATTCAGAAAGTTAAAAGTTGACAGTCTGATAGATGACAAACTATCTTGAAATCTAGGCATGTAATTTTTGAAGTTTTTAACATACTTTAAGATCCTAGTAGAAAAACTATTAACCAAATTGTGGCAGTAGTTTGACATGAGTTGATAGAATCTTCTCAGTGAGGTCACTGAAGCTTTTAACCTGCAATTTTTTCCAGTCCCTTCTTGATTTCTTCAGCTTTTGCAATGACTTAAGAAACAGCACCCCGTGATTAAGTCAAATCTTAAATATGACATGACCCTGTTAAATTGTGTACACTCTTATCTAAGGGTACATCTGGTTGTTCATGTCTGAATAATATGAACCCCAGATGTTTGACGGTTTTGTGGCTTGAAAGACCTCACACTACATGACAAGTTTCTTTCACGGAAAATAAAAACAAAATGGGCCCACTGTACTGTACTTGAACATACAAGCCTGGAACAAAACAATGCTGAGTCATTGTGCAGCTCACCAGCCAGGTCTGTTCCCCTCTGAGACTGGTGACAAAACATATCAGGATGTTCTGGAAGATGACAAGTCCAAGTTCTGGTGTTTTCTGAGGAAGCTATGTGGGTGTTGAACTTGGCTGAAAAAAAGCCAGGGAGACTGAGTTTTTAGCCTAACGTTTCCTACATCTATATATCACTTGAACCGGCCAAGTCTGCATGCATCTAAATATAGTCCAGTTTTCCTAGGATGAAAGAGTCACAGCATCACTAGCTTTACACTGTCTGGATGCTGATGATATGCCTCAGTGTGTGACAGTAATCTGGGATTCTGGGTTTCCAAACCTCTGTGTATGTATGCATGCACGCACACATAAGCATGTTTTGGAATAGCTTGATTTTGTTCCATCAAAAAGAATTTTATTTTTTAACCTCTTTAGTGAAATTCATATTCAGAGGCCAAAACTGATTTTTTTTTTTTGAGCAGGATATATTTATTGAGAGAAAGAAAGCTTCTGTCCAAGAGAGAGACAGAAGGGGTCCTGAGTGGGTTGCCCCAAAATTGATTTTTTGTTACCTTCATGTTATGGTAAATTTTGCAAACCCAAATTATGTATCAACAAACAGCTGAGTAATTCATAAAATATATGCAGGTGTAACGGAACTCTAAATAGTTTGCAGGATGTGAGCTGAAGTGTGTAACACTTGCTTATCACATACAAGATCCTGGGCTCCATCCCCATTACCACATACACACACAAACACACAAAATAGTTTGTGGGAAATGAACTGTCCTATTTTCATACTCTATATATAATGAAAGGTTCATTGATGATATCCTTCTGTTTAAATTAGCCAATCTTTTTGCCATTGATATTTTACATATTCTAAGCTTGTGACACCTTAATTTTATTGATTACTATGTAATAAAATATATATTTGATAATATTTTTAAAACTTCTAAGATATACTAAGTGGAAAAATCCATGGTATAGAAACAGTATATATATATTTCTTTGGTATCTTTGAAAAAGAGGAGAAAGAAAGATTCCTATTTTTACTTGTATTTACATGAAGAATCTCAGGAAAGATGAACAAGAAATGAGTAACAATGGTTAACAGGGTGAGGTGGAAAACCAGGATGATGGGAGGTTTCAGTTTAAATATATATATTTAAATATATATTACTTTTTGAAACCTACTATCTTGAAATCTAGGCATTACATATTCAAAAAATTAAATTAAAAATTAAAATATATGAGGAGTTTGTTTGTTTGGTTGGTTTTTTTGCAGCACCAGGGACTGAACTCACGCCTTGCGCTTGCCAGGCAGGCGCTTAAGGCCACTGAGCTAGATCCCCAGCCCTTGTCTTTTTGAGACAGGGTCTCACTATGCCGTTCAGACTGGCCTTGAGCTCACTTTGTAGCCCAGGCTGGTCTCAAACTCATAACAATCCTCCTGTCTCAGCCTCCCGAGTGCTGGGATTACAGGCACGAGCCACCACGCCCGGCTTATATGAGGAGTTTGCACGTGCTGTAAGCACAGTTCCAGGTATTAGGGATACAGCAGTAAGCAAAACTGACCTAAAACTTTATGCCCTCATACAGCTTACATTCTATTGGAAAGAGACATGTATTAACCAAATAACTAAACATATATAGTATGTCAGATGATTTTAAGTACTATAAAGAAAAAGCACAGAAGAAAGGAGCAGAATAGCCACAATTTGTAAAAGGATTAGTCTGTGATCAAAGAGTGAGAAAAACCTATAATAAAGAGCTGCGTGAAGGTGAAAGAGCTAATTGTGTGACAATCTGGAGCAAAGTGCTCAAGTCACATAGAAACAGCAAGGTCAGAGGTCCTCGAGTTAAGAAAACTTAATGTATTCATGAAACAGCTATATCAGTGTGATTGGAGCAGAGAAAGGTGAAAGAGGAGTAGAAGATAAGTTCTAAAAGGGAGCAGAGGGTCAGCTTCTCAGGCTTTTACTCTGAATGAGAGGGAAAACCAGTGGAGGGTTTTGAGGTCAGAAATAACTTTCATTTTAATAGGATCTTGCTATACCATGCACAGTTACAAACTCCGCACGATGAATGTTATTATGTATATCTAAAATGTACCAATAAAATAAAAAGGGAAAAAAAATAGGGTCATGCCTGAGAATAGACTGGAGGCAGGTTGGGGGAGGACATGGGTAGGCAAACCTGTTTGAGGACTATTTCAACAATCTAGGCAAAAGATAATAGTGGTTTCGCCAAATCATGAATACAGTTTTACAATACTAGCCAAAAGTTACTGAAAGATTGGATATGAATGAGGACAATCTAGGATGATTTCAAGATTTCTGTCCAAAGAAACAGAACTGTCATTTTCTGATCAAAGAAAGAACACAGGAGTTGGGTCACAGGTAGAACATCAGAAACTCAGTTTTGAACATATCAAGTTTGAGTTACCTACTAGATTCAAAGGGGGATGTAGAATAGGCAACTGGATGTAGGAATGTCAGTTTGGAGGAAGGGTTAATAAATGATATTTAAATATGAGACTTAAGAAATTACCAGACTGAATTATATAGAGTTCTTATTCTGGTATATTCAAGCTAGCTGGTATACCAGGAGAGGACATGGAGCTGAGGGGATGGCTTAGTAGCAGAGTGCTCTTCTAACATGTTTAAGGTCCTGAGCTAGATTGCCAGCACAGAAGAAAAGAAGGAAGGTAAAGGAAGGGAGGGAAGAAAAGGAAGGAAGGGTGGGGGTAGGAAGGGGATATGGGGAGAAGAGGAGTGGGTAGGAGAGGAGAAGGAAGGAACGCAAGAAAGAAGCGAGAGAGAGTGGAGGGAGGGAGGGGAGGGGGTTGATTTCATAAAAATTGCAAGTTTAAGAGAGAACCAGAATTAGAACCTAGTTACCTGTTCTTTAACACAGACTTTGTTCTCTGGGGATGTAGTAACTGATACATGATGTGAATTACCTTAAATATAGACAATCTCCTAAGAGCATCAACAATTTCACACATATCCTCTTGGGATCTGCTTTCAATTCAGCTAAAATAAAAAAATAGCTTAGAAGCCAGCATTTCAGGTACTCTTTCAATTAAAAAAAAAAAACTCTCTTGTAAAACTTAAGAAATGACACTACTAAACACTACTAAGCAGGTGGTACAGGAGGTTTAGCGAGAAGAACCAACTGACCTTTTATTGTGGTCATTTTATACCAAGGGCAATAGCATGATCATGAAATATTCATGTTCATCATGACAAGTCCAACAAGATATGGTGACATTAACTACAATTACTAAGAGAAAAGTTTCCCAGTTTTTCTATGATAGTTAAAAGTTATGGAACCCAAAAAAATTCATCAATAGATTTCATTCCGTGTTGACATTTCGGAGCAAAAGGGAGTCTAAGAAATTATCAGTTCTTTCACGTTAATGACAAATTAACCAAAATTCACAAGAGGGACTAAATGCCCTACCCAAGAGGATTCTGAGTGAGTGACTGAAGAGTAGGTGAGTGAGTAAGTGAGTGAGTACCACTGCCAGATCCTGGAATTCCTCTGGTCTGCCACCACCTCTTTCCTAACTGTGTGAATGATCATTTCATTGAACTAACTTCAAGAAACAGTGTATGATAACTTCTAAGTTCAAGGTGTAAGTTGAGCCAGAAGAGACAAAAAAAAAAGTTACTTTGCTTTCATCTTTGCATCATAATCATCAACCAGTCCCATAACTACTCTCTTTTTAGAAGATATTATGACTAACAGTACAGTTCTTGTAACTGCTATCATTTGTCAAATTCCTAAAATAACACCAAGTACTATTTACTACTATCAGAGATAGCGCTGGAGAAAGGATAGTTTAATTAAGAAAATCAAGGACTCATTATAGAGAAACCCATCAAAAATTTAAAATAGTTTAGTACTGTCATATACTGTCAGTAATATAACCAATAGACTCAAAGTTATTAAGGACTACAAAATCACTTTTGCCCTTAAACCATATAGTGACAAACTGCTACATTTTCCTTCTGGACACATAGGAAGATTACATTTCCCAGTCTCCTTTTTATCTAAAAAGGAATACACAACTAATTTACGGTTAAAGGAATGTGAAAGAATTGATCTGGACCATTTCCATTTAAAAATCTTCCAAATAATCCCTCTTCTCCGGCCAGGGATTTAGCTCAGCGACTCAAGCATTTGCCTGGTAAGTGCAAGGTTGTGAGTTCAATCCCCAGTACCCAAAACAAAAATCCCTCTTCTCTTGCCATGCCAAAGGCCATATAATAACATCCCAAAATAGAAACAACCTAGACACCTAAGTCACTACTCAGAGGAGAATCACCAAAGTAGTACCTGATAAAGAAGACACAGTGTGGGAAGTTTATGTTAAGATACGAGATTTGTGGCATCTATTATAGAGGCTGGCATTAATCATTTAGATTTGCATAATTGTTTTAAACTCTGCAATGGTAAGAATGAAAAATAAGTGAAATAAAATGACATGAAGATGGAAGAATTTCAGATCCTTTGTACTCAAAATTATTTTAAAACTATTTACTACGGAGGGTCTCTACTCTATACACATCTTGCTTGCTTTTTTAGTATCAGCAATATACTGATACCAAGAATAAAAAAGGTTAACATTGTTAAACGACCACTGCTTTAGGGCTGGAGATGTGGCTCAGTGGTAAGGCACTTTTTCCTGACAAGGCCCTGGATTTGATCCCCAGCACTACGTAAAAAAAAAAAAAAAAAAAAAAAAAAAAAAAAAAAAAAAAAAAAAAAAAAAAAAAAAAAAAAAAAATTAAAAAAATACAAAATAATTAACAATCACTATTTTAATAAAGGTGTTTTAATAATTTTAAAACTAAAAATAAATGTCCCTTCAATTTTTTCAGCCTGCCAAGGACAAAACTCAAATATGTTCTTAGTATCTCTTTTTAAAATAATGCTACAGTACTTTAATCACAGTTCCCTAATCACATCTTACCAACAATTATCGTATTATCTCTGTTGATTCTCATAAAAATCTATTTGATAAGAAATCTTTATCTCCACTTTACGAAGCAAGGTTCAAACAACCATGACTTTATCCAAAGTCACAGAGCCAGGAGTTAGCTCTAAGTAGCTAGTAAGCAAATACTCATAGAGCTGGTAAGTAGCAGAGCAAGAACTACTGTCGATATATTTTTCCATTCTAAACCAATGTTCCCATCACTTCACCATGCTTTCTTGCTAATAATACCATCTCATGAAAGCCAACTGATTATACACTTGCCTTTCACCAATAGCATTCCAAAGATGATTGTGATTCAGAATCAAATATTTGATCTACTGTTAAAATCATCACTTACAGAAGAATTCATAGTACAATGTATGAAACTGCACTAGAAGAAACCATGTCATTCTTCTGAAAAATGATCCATATACACAAAGAATTACCATTATAAGAAGATACAAACTGGTACCTATACTACCATAATATTAAAGAAAATAACTACATTTTAAAGAAAAGTAATAGTACAAGATCCTAGACTCATATTTTCAGTCATAAATGCTAGCTATTGGAATATTAACCAATACTATTCACAAAAAAATGACAAACTATCAATGAAGGCCCAGATCCCTGAAAAAACTATCTATTAGATATATTTCTTTTTTGGGAGGGGAATTTTGGGGGGCAGGTTGGAGGCAGGGTCTCACTATGTCGTGCAGGCTGGCCTTGAACTAGCTAATGTAGCCCAGGCTGGTCTCAAACTCACTGCAACCCTCCTGCCTCAGCCTCCAGAGTGCTGGAATTACAGGCATGTGCCACCACACCCTGCTAGCTACATTTCTTTAATAGACACAATGGCTCAAGAGATATTTTCAGACAGCCTATTTAACTTTCCAATAAGGAATAACAGTAGGAGGCATTAAAAATTACTTGTGTTACTAAAGAATAAAAATGAGATGTAACAGTCTGTGAGTCCACACATTCCCTTACCTTTATATATCTTTTCAGCATTACACAAGTGAAGTGTGAAGTAGGTATCAAGGAGCTGATATCCATTTCTATTAACAATGTTCCGAGCAGCTATGTTCCGAAGATGTCGAAGTCGTCGCTAAAAATAATAAAAAGAGGGGGCATTCAGTTTTTTACTCCTACAAAATGTTCTAAACGCTGCAGTTCAAAAATGAAACACAGGGCCGGGAATTTAGCTCAGCAGCTCAAGCGCTTGCCTAGTAAGTGCAAGGTTATCAGTTCAATTCTTGGTACCAAAAATGAAATACAACTGGTTGTCCCAGTCATTTATTATTGAGCCAGCACCCATAAGTCTCTTTATTTATGCCTCAGCATCCTCTGTTAAATAAGTATGCCTGCACTACTTCATTTATAGAGCAGCTGCAAGTATGAAATGACAAGATATGAAATATACTTCAAAAGTATAAATACTATAGAAGAGCAATACAACTGCAGAAAAAAAACTAGTATTCCCTGAAATAAAAACTACACAGTAACTTCTTTTTTTCTGCAGAAGGATTCCAATACACATGCAAAGTCCATCTCACATCAATAGAAATCCAGATTATAAACATATACCGTTGTTGTCAGTTCAGTCTAAACACCAGCTCATTCGTACAATCAGCAAAAAAGACCAAAGCCAAGAAATAAAAGTAGGAACTTACTGTACTCCATCCCTACTGTTGTGAGCTTAAATTAAATCCTCACTTCACCATCAGCCAATAAGTCTCTTTTTCCTACTTATACCTCCTTCTTAATAATTTCTCCAACCAGGATGCTTGGATTATTTGGAGTCACAAGTGAAAGAAATACAAAAGCTCCACAAGCAGCCGCAGAAATCAAAAAATGTACAAGATAAACCTATGACAGTCAAATTACTTCATAACAAAAAAAGAAAATGCTGTAAAATTTGAAGTCTAGACACATCAAATCCATCACCACCCAAAGCTAATTCCCCGTGGCAGATAGTCATCTTCAGAGTTAAAATAGAAACCAAATGTTCAGTTTTAAAATATACTTAAAGCTCTCCCTTCAGGTTAAGAGCCAGTCCATTCTCTTGAGGTAAGTGCATCTGCAATTACAAGTGTGACAGCCTCAAGGGTCCAGCTCTTCCTTCCATGCAACATACAATCGAATCCTTTCTCCCAAAGTAGAGACTAAGGTTTGCTGAGACAAGGTTCCTGTCTAATAAATTTGTTTAATCCTGTAAGTATGAAAAGCTCCAAATACTTTACAAATTTCCTAGGGTTTACTCCGAAAGACTAATTTTTCCACAATACGCCAACAGTTTCTATTTCATACCCTGTATTACAACCATGTTCTCTTGCCATACGTTTTTTGTTAGCCCATTCAGTCAAAGGGCACTAATCATCAATACACAAAAATCACATTTAATTTGCTCTATGATTACAAATTGGGTCGTCTCCTTAAAGATCTGAAAACTTAACTACCAATCGCTGTTTTCAAACCTTCTGAAGTCTGAATTCCTTAAAAGACCATGTACTGCCCTACCTCTATGTTTGTGCTTATGCTACCCCTCAAGCTACAATACCATCCCTCTCTATCCATACTTCAAAGTTTAGGAGAGAAGATTTTTCCTTGGTTCTCCAATTAAAATTATTTGTTCCTTTATTAGAATAAACTTTTTAAAAATTTGCTTCTATCTCTACTATGCATTCAATTCTGCCTTGAGTACAGTTAGTTGTTTAAAGTTATTTTCCCTATTAACAACAAAAAACAGATAATACTATATGAAAGTGGATATCTCAAAAGAAGGAAAGAAACAGAAAGTTGAGGGGTTATACTACATATGTTTATATATCTCTACTTACATATTATATAAATTGAATACATACAAGTTGGTATTTACACTCCTCTTTTGCTACAAAGGACAGAGCAATGACCTACCCTTCAACTCAAGAGAATTTTATGACAAACGCAATCATAATGGAACTGACAAAGCAAAATACAGGGCTTGGATGGCAGCTGAATCTGTAATGAATGTGTACATATTGTTAAAGAGATCTTTGCATTATGTAGGAAGTTAGTGCAATGACCTCCAAGGTATCTTCTGACTCCCAAGTTCTAGGTGAGTTACCACTATAATCCACAGATGGGTAAAACAACTGACAACATCAGAGTATTTTATAAGGCTTAAAAAAAATCCTATAAATTAACTAACTATATTTAAAATGGTGCACACTGAGTTATATCCCCAGTACTTTCTTTGTTGTTTGTTTGTTTTTAGACAGTCTTGCTAAATGCCCAGGCAGTACTAAAATTTGCAGTCCTTTTGCCTCAGCCTCCCAAATGCTAGGGTTACAGGCATCCAGTTTACAGGTTACAGTGCATCCAGCTTAATTTTTTATATCTAAACATTTATTAGGTATATAAATATGCATACTTGGATCAGACCAAATAATACTTAAAATTCAAAACATGTTTTGAGCATGGCTGCAAAAATGAAATATTCAAAACACTAGGATTGGAGGTACCATTTGACCCAGCTATTCCCCTTCTGGGTATCTTCCCAGAAGAATTAAAAACATCATAGTGATTTTTGTGCACCCTTGTCTATAGCAGCACAATTTGTAATAGCTAGATCTTGCAAACAACCTAAATGCCCATCAACCGAGGAATTGATAAAAAAGATGTGGTATTTTTATACAATGGAGTATTACTCCATAAAGAAGGATAAACTTGAGACTTTTACAGATAAATGGATGTAACTTGAGACCATACTCATAAGTGAAATAAATCAGACTTGCATATATAAATATATTGTCTTCCTAATGTGAGAAGCTGAAAGAAATTATACATATATAATATATATATATTATATATATAAGATAGTTAAGATAGTTATACTACTAATTTATGAGGGTTCACTGAAGAGAAAGGTTGTGCTAGTATAGTTCGGACAATTAAATGCAGCTATCTTGTACTCTGAGTAACCAACTTGAAGATAACAATACATAATGTATTAAACATTGTTACCCTCAAATTATCACGTTTTGAAATTTTGTTTTATTTTTTTCTCTTTAAAAAAATGAAATAGTTATAAATCTAACAAAATGTGTACACAATTTAAGAAGAACTACAAAATTCTAATTGATCAAAGATATCAAAGTTTCAAAAAGCAAAGATATTCCAAGTACATAAATGGATAAATTAACTAAAAACTCAGAATAGTCAACACAATATGAAGAACAAAGTCACAGAAATGACACTACTATAAACTGACAGTACGCAACACAGTGTGTTATTGGTGAAAGAAAAGACAAATACATCAATGGGACAGAATAGGGAGTCTAAAAATAGAGCCACACAAATATAGTCAATTATTTTGTGTGTGTGTGTGTGTGTGTGTGTGTGTGTAATGGCTCAAAGACAATTCAAAGAAGAAAGTCTTTCAACAAATGGTGCTGGAACTGGACATCTATATGCAAAATAAAAATAACTCGACATAGATCTTACACCTTTCACAAAAATTAACTCAAAATATTACAGACCTCAATGTAAAATGCAAAACTATAAAATTCCTAGAACACAAGAGAAAAATCTAGGTGACCTTGAGTTTGGCAATGACTTTTTAGATATACTGCCAAAGCACTGATCCATGAAAGAAGCTACTAAGTTGGACTTCATTAAAATTTAAAACTTGGCTTGACTTAGGCTTACAATGGACCTTAATGGTCTGAAACATTTAATGGAATCTGATGCCCACTCTTCAGATCGTGGGAGAACACAAAGCTTATCAAATCTAAGAACTGACCTTTGAGTTGAAACTGAGGTTAGGTCTCAACAGTGCTTTTAGACTACAGCAAATCCTCAAGACTCACATAGCTTTGACTGCTCTAGAATCTAAGGTTCACTCTATGGTATTTCATGGGCTAGCAACAGCATCTAACATACACTGCTTTAGATCTTCTCTAAATAAACTAAATTCAAGGTCGTTTCTTCAAATGGTTAAAATCACTGTCTTATTATAAGTTAGGTAAAAAATATTATAGGCAGCCTGACAGGGATAGGTCCTTAAGCGAGTCAGTGTAGAGGAAGAGAACACATTACAACTGTAGTTGGAGGTGTATCTGTTGAAAGCCAGGACTCATGATAAAGACAGACTGACGAGGCCTGCATGCCTCACCAAGGGAAAAGCAACAAATTGAAGATTATACTATAATTGGTATCACCTGGTCCAACAAAGTTTCGATAGACATCAGTCACCCAGGTGGGTGACCAGGCCCCTCCTGATTCATCCTTTCCTAAAAAGGTCCTTGTTCTTTCCATGTACACTTACTAAGACCTGCTTCCCCATTGGATCACTATTACCTAAGCAGCTACACTTGTAATTTTATTGGTCGATCACAGTTTTGACCCATGTTGTACCCACCTCATGATTTTGCTTTACAAAACTTCCTTTGAGAAGTGGGCTCGTTGGCAACCCATTTTCAGGAAGCCCTCTGCCTCTCAGGAGCTATCTCTCTCAATAAATATTTCCTACGCTCAACCTCCATTGTTCCTTAGAGTTCATTCTTTGATTTTGAGGAACACAAATTTGGCATATCTGATATCTAACAAGTTGGAAGTTATAGTATTTCCCCTATATCATTTAGAGGTCCTGTATCATTATGTGTTAAACTGACTCAGTATCAAGAAAGTAAAACATTCTCATTAATTAAAACTTACATAGACTTTGAAATTACTCTTTAAGACAACATTCCATGCAGTTTTAACAGCAACCTCCTTAAACTTCATAGTTATAAAATACTTTTTGTGTGTCATTCTATGGTAGTGGCTCTAGGCAGCTAAATTATGTTCTAATAACATCCACCCACAAAACTAAATAGGACATTTTAATTATTAAGTTGAAATTAACATGGTTAAAATCTCTGAAACATTACCTATAAAGTGCTCTATACAGAAATTAAACACATTCACTAACATATAAAACTGAAACCTATTCAGCTTTGATCTGGTGATGGATGGATAGGATTTGAACACAACATCACTACCTGAAATGTTAGTAGAGGGCAAAAGGGCAGTCAGGCCCTAGTTCAAGGCCAACCAGGGCTACATGACAAGATCCTGTCAGAAAAGAAAAAAGGATGGGTGGGTGGACAGATGGATGGTCGATCAGCCTTGTACAGTTAACTCAACTTCTAACATCAGGGATGCCCACGTGATTTAGGTCAGCCAAATCAACACATTTCACCTCCCTCATCATGACATATTATCTAGTAAGAGCCAATGAAAGGTCCAGAAACATACTAAACTTTTAAAGAGATCTCTCCCTTACTCCTTCACCTGGCCCTGAACCTGGAAGGACACATGATGAGAGCTGCACAGTGAAACTTCAAGTGCAATAAACAAAGAAGAGTCAAGACATGTAATATTCAGGTCCTGGTGACACATTTAAGCCTCTAAATCAAATCATACCTAAAATGAGTATTATAATGATAAACAGCAGCTCATCCCCATAAAACTGTCCAAGATTAAACCATGCAGAGGACTTCAATAAAACTTTTATTAAGAATTTATCCCACAGCAGGTTAATAGATGAAGAGTAACAATCAAACTAAGTATCAAGGTGCAAAACAATGGCTGGGTTGTGAAATAGGGTTTTGCTATGTTGCTCAGGCTGGTCTCAAACTCCTAGGCTCAAGAGATATTCTTGCCTCAGCCTTCTGAGTAGCAGGACTACAGATGTGTGCCACTGAGCCTGACTCAAAAAAAGTTTCATTTTGTTAAAGAGTCTCATATTTTAGAAAATGGTCATTTCTGTTAGCTCAATCCATTTTTGTTAATACAGTTTTGAACCTTAATATAAGGAATAGGAGCTCCCTAGAATTTACAGAAACCCAAAGCAATTCTCAGTAGAGAAATATGCAGTGCATTTTCTATTTCTCCTGTGTTTTACCTTTCTCTTACAGGCACCTCAATTTTTCTGGCTCCTGACATATAAAATTAGGACTGAAGTGTCCTTGATCTTATTCCTCATCACTGCTAGACAGTGATGCAGGGAGGCTGACAGCCAAAAGAAGAAGGAAAAGACTTCTATTCACTCTCTATTCCCATACCCTTGCTTAAAAAACAAAAGTAATATTATAATTACCCCACAAATCACCATCACCAAACTAAACCTTCCTACACAGTCTCTATGGTTTCAAAGGAATAGTTTCAAAATAAATTTTAAGTCTAATTTGCTTAATTTATAGCAACCATCGCGAATAACATAATCAATAATGAACAAGTTACAGTCCAATAAAAAGGGACAAAGGGCATGAAAAGGCAGGTCATAGGATAAGAAGTGGAAATGACAACACACATGAAAAGTGCACATCCACAACCACGATCTGAGATAGGCATGTGGAAAACATTCCAGCCGTGGCAGCTACAGCTTCCAAACACGGCTGCACCAACAGATCCCGTCTCACACACTATCTTAACAATGCACTGCTGCCACTCCTCTAAGTGGGCAGGTCTATGGCAGAAGCGACCTATGTGACTGCTATGTGTAAAGGGTAAGAGGTGATAAGGGCTTCCCCTGCTTCCCTGAGGATACTCTTCCTTGGAACCTCGCAACTATGTTGCAAGGAGGCCCCACAGTCACATGGAGAGGACTTCCTGGGTGCTCTCCACAGCCCAGATGATCCCAGAAATGACCATGCCCTGAGCCTTTGAGCCTCTGAAAATGACATCGAGGTAAGCAGAGTCCAGTTGTTCCCACAAAGTCCAGACCAACTGCAGATTCATGTGCAAAATAAATGATGATGTTGTCTTAAGCCATTAAATTCTTTTTTCCATAGCAATAGATAACCGAATAGTATACCTTTATCTGGTTAAATGGCTAAGCTACTGTATATTAGTTCCTGTCAGAGTTGTCCCAAGTAAGGAAATCAGTGTTGGGGAAAACATAAACTGGTCCAATCTGGAGCAAAGGAAACTGAGCAACAATTAGCAAATTTTAAAATACATGTAATATTTGACTAAATATTTTAAGCAATTCCACAAGTCACAAAATGAGCACAAATTTGTTCATTCTAATAATGCTATGAAAGCGAACACTCCACCACTCTTACATGGTAGCACATTCATGTAATGGAAAATCATATAACTATCTTTTAAAGGCCATCAAAAGTGCTGGTATGAAACATCAAGGAAATTTTCAATGTGCACATAAAGAAATATTACTATACACCCCGAATAATGTAGATTGCAGACTGGCAAATGAAAAAGGTCAGAGAGCAAACATTTTGAGCTTTTCAGGACATATCCAGTCTGTCTGCATATTCTTCTTTTTATTTGTTTACAGGCATTTAACAACGTAAAAACATTTTTATCTCATTAATTTTAACAAAAGCCAGCCACTATTCACCAGCTTGCTCATCCTGATATAGATAATCACAGATACGAGATAACTTTTCAAAAAAAAGTATTTGCTCCAGAAATATAATCAAACTTGTCCTGGATACCTTCTTCTCATTCATACTCTGACTCCTGGCTTCATTTGTGTTTTAGTTCAGGCATTTATTCTAAACCCAAGACCAGGCACAATGACAGGTAAGAACTGTGACTCAGGTTATTTCAGTTAACTTTCACTGGTTTTTTTTTTTTTTTTGCAGCACCAGAAATCGAACCCATGACCTTGCGCTTGCCAGGCAGGCACTTACGCCACTGAGCTAAATCCCTAGCCCCTTAACTTTCACTTTTTGTAACTTTTTGGGGTATGACAAAAAGAAAACCTAGGAGAAAAATTTTTTTCCACATTGCCATGAGAAGTAAAGATACTGAATTATTGAGCCAAGAGGTTAAGCTTTATAAATTCAAGCTAATCTTTTTAAAAAATAAAAAAGTTTCTATAGTATAGCACTCTTGATCATCTGTTTTTTCTTCTAATCCTTTGATCTCACCTGAAAGATTCACTGTGAAAAGTTTTGAAAGAACACAAGAATACTTTAAAAATTAGTGCTATTGAGCCTGGTGTGGTGGTGCACGCCTACAATCCCAGCACTAGGGAAGTCAAGGCAGGAGGATGGGGAGGCCAGCCTGGGCTACCTAGTGAGTTCAAGTCCAACCTGAACTACAGTGTGAGACCCTGCCTCCAAAAAAAACCCAAAAACATCAGCAGTAACAAAAAAAAAAAAAAAAAACTAATGCCTGAAGCTACTACTTATAAGTAAAACAGTGAAAACAGTCAATAAGACAGATTGAAGCAAATAATCCTACAACCCTAACCTCTCATGAAATACTTTACAGTTCCTGTTCTTCTTAATTTAGAGCTTTTTCTCACACAAATTATACAACTTTAGAACTGAGGCCTTGATTTTAACATTAATTCTGCTCTCCCTCAACTTCAAATAAGCCCAAGAAGTTGATGCATTTAGTAAGCACTATTAAATTGTAACACAGGAAAAGACAAAATACATTTCTGAACTTTCTACATTTCTTACACATTCTTATTTTAACAGTGGCCAGGTAACTTCTTCGGGAGAGATCCTTGGCAGAGTTACTTTTCCTTCCCCTCCTTCAGCCTAGTATTCTAAATTCTTTTTTAAAAAGCCATGTAAAAGCTGGGCGTGGTGGCTCACTCCTGTAATCCCAGCACTCGAGAGGATCATTGTGAGACAGGAGGATTGTTGTGAATTCGATACCAGTCTGGGTTATACAAAGTGAGCTCAAGGCCAGTCTGAACGGCATAGTGAGACCCTGTCTCAAAAAGACAAGGGCCGGGGATCTAGCTCAGTAGCCTATGCACCTGCCTGGCAAGTGCGAGGTCATGAGTTCAATCCCCTGTGCTGCAAAAAAAAAAAAAGCCATGTAAATAATTACGATGATAACTGCTAAATGATCTTTCTTTCTCAGATTTACAGAACCCAGATTTGAGTGACCCTCAGTTACCATCGAAATGTGTAATGCCTCCCTTTATTTTTTAATTCTAACCCAAAGCACATAAATTGCTGTGGCGTTTAACTTGCAGAAAGGTAGTATGTTTGTAACCAGCCAAAGGTCAACTGTGATATTCCAGCCAGGGAGAGGAAAAGGGGAGACATATGCCCTGGCTGGCAAAGATCCTGTTTAGTCTCCTGCCTACTGTCCTCCTGGTCCCTCCTTCCCTTCCTATAAAAGCCCCTGACACCCCAAGTCCCTTAAGATGGAGCTGTAAGAACAACAGTCCCTCCCTTTTCTTAAGATTGACACTTTAATAAACCCACTTCCTTCTACCTGCTCTCCTGTCCCAAGTATTGGCTTTCAACCAGTGGGTAACTGGACCTAGATCCAGTAACATTATCTCTACCCTACTTATTCCCAGCCTTTGTGGAAAAATCATTCTTTTCTTCCATTTTCCCTCTGTGCTGCTCTAAGAAATGAGTCTTTATAGTGTTAGATCACAACAGCCCCCTGCATGTCTCTGTTTCACCCTGTCTGGCTTCCTCCTTTCTTCTATATTGTTGGTATTTCCTTCACAGACTAGGCTTTGAAACTGGGGGATACAAACATAGTATTCCTTTATTTCAGAATGGGTAATCTAAGGGCTGGGAATTCACCTCAGTGGTGTAAGCGCCTGCCTGGCAAGCACAACGAGGTCACGAGTTCTATCCCTGGTGCTGCAAAAAAAAAAAAAAAACAGAAAAAGAAAACTACCTACAGAGTGGGTAATCTTTTTAAAGAATGAGAGCAGCGGGTCTCATTGAACACACTGGCAGCTTTGTAGGTTTCTGTGTTTTCTTCTTCAGCAGGGCCAGGCCTATAAACAAGCAACCATGTCGAAGGGACCTGCTGATGGCACTGATGTTGGCACCACCTACTCCTGTGTGGGTGTCTTCCAGCATGGAAAAGTGGAGATAATCGCCATTGATCAGGGAAATCGAACGACTCCAAGTTTCGATGCTTTCACTGACACCTAACAATTGATCAGAGATGCTGCAAAAAATCAAGTGGCAACGAACCCCACCAACACAGTTTTTGATGCCAAGCATCTGACTGGATGCAGATTTGATGATGCTGTTGTCCAGTCTAATACAAAGCATTGGCCCCTCATGGTGGTAAATGATGCAGGCAGGCCCAAGGTTCAAGTAGAATACAAAGGAGAGACAAAGAGCTTCTATTCAGAAGAGGTGTCATCTATGGTGCTGACAAAGATGAAGGAAAAGTAAGCTGTGCCAGCTTACTTTAATGACTCTCAGCGTCAGGCAACCAAAGATGCTGGAACCATTGCTGGTCTTAATGCACTTAGAATTATCAATGAGCCAACAGCTGCTGCTATTGCCTATGGCTCAGACAAAAAGGTTGAAGCTGAAAGAAATGTGCTGATTTTTTATTTGGGAGGTGGCACTTCTGATGTGTCAGTCCTCACTACTGAAGATGGAATCTTTGAAGTGAAATCTACACCTGGAGACACCCACTTAGGTGGAGAAGACTTTGACAACCAAATGGTCAATCATTTCATTGCTGAATTCAAGCACAAGCATAAGGACATCGGTGAGAACAAGAGAGCTGTCCGCTGTCTTCGTAATGCATGTGAACGAACTAAGAGAACCCTCTCTTCCAGCACACAAGCCAGTATTAAGATTGATTTCCTCTATGAAGGAATCGACTTCTATACCCCCATTATTCGTGCTCAATCTCAAGAGTTGAATGCTGACCTATTCCATGGCACTCTGGACCCTGTGGAAAAGGCTCTTCAGGATGCTAAACTTGACAAGTCACAGACCCACGACATTGTCCTGGTGGGTGGTTCTACTTGTATCCCCAAGATCCAGAAGCTAATGGAAAAGAATTAAATAAGAGCATCAACCCTGATGAGGCTGTTGCTTATGGTGCAGCTGTTCAGGCTGCCATTCTATCTGGAGACAAGTCAAAATGTTCAAGATTTGCTGCTTTTGGATGTCACTCCTCTTTCTCTTGGTATTGAAACTGCTGGTGGAGTCATGACAGACCTCATCAAGTGTTATACTACCATTCCTACCAAGCAGACACAGACCTTCACTACCTACTCTGACAACCAGCCTGGTGTGCTCATTCAGGTATATGAGGGGAGTGTGCAGTGACCAAGGATAACAACCTCCTCGGCAAGTTTGTTTGAACTCATAGGCATATCTCCCGCACCCCGTGATGTTCCTCAGATTGAAGTTACTTTTGATATTGATGCCAATGGCATCCTCAATGCCTCTGCAGTGGACAAAAGTACAGGCAAAGAGAACAAGATTACCATCACTAATGATAAGGGCCGTTTGAGCAAGGAGGACATAGGGCATATGGTCCAGGAAGCCAAGAAATACAAAGCTGAAGATGAGAAGCAAAGGGACAAGCTGTCCTATGAATTCATTGGAGAATTCACTGGAGTCCTGTGCTTTCAATATGAAAGTGACTGTTGAAGATGAGAAACTTCAGGGCAAGATCAATGAAGATAAACAGAAGATTCTTGACAAGTATAATGAAGTCATCAACTGGCTGGATAAGAATCAGACTGCAGAGAAGAAAGAATGTGAACAACAGCAGAAGGAGATGGAGAAAGTCTGCAATCCCATCATCACCAAGCTGTACCAGAGTGCAGGTGGCACGCCTGGAGAAATGCCTGGGGGTTTCCCTGGTGGAGGAGCTCCTCCCTCTGGTGGTGCTTCCTCAGGGCCCACCACTGAAGTGGCTAATTAAGCCAATCCCAAATAGAGTGAGTTAGCATTCTTCCACAACAGTAATAAAATTGAAGGACCTAAATTTGTAGCAAATTCTGTGGCAGTTATTAAAATTTAACTGCTATGGTAAAGTACTGGGCATTCTCAATACTTGAACAATGGAACATGTACACAGGGAAAAGATAACATTGCACTTTATAAGCACTGTACTATAAGTGGAAATGCAATGTCTTCTATAAAACTATTTAAAATTGGCACAAAAAAAAAAAAGAATGAATGCAGCTGGGCATAGCACTCAGGAGGCTGAGGCAGGAGGACCACCCTGAGTTCAAGGCCAGCCTGGGCTACATAAGCGAGTTCAAGATCACACTGAACTACACAGTGAGACCCTGTCTCAAAAACAAAAAAAGAAAACAGCTGTCAGCTGTCAGTGGCCAAATATTAAGAGTAGTATCACAGGGTGGTGTTGTGCACACCTTTAATCCCAGCACTCAAGAGGCTGAGGCTGGAAGATCGCTGTGAATTTGAGGCCAGCCTGGGCTACGTAGTGAGGTTAAGGCCAGCCTGCTCTATAAAGTGCGACCCTGTCTCCAAAATTTAAAAAAAAAAATGTATAGTATGCCTGCAATTTGCCTTGAAATAACTGGGGGGAGGGCAAAAAAAAAAAGTAGGCATGTGGACTAAACAAGATCCACCATAAGGTAATAATTGTTGACGCCAGGTAATAGGTACCTGGGGGTTCATTATATTCATCTCTTAATATCAATATCTCTCCCCATTAATAATATATGTATTTCAACATACACTGATATATATCAGTATATACTGATAACAGAGTTACACAGGATGACCTAGAGAGAATAAAAATTGGAAGATAGAAGATAGCTGTCAGCTGTTAGTGATCAAATATTAAGAGTATTATCACCAGGTGTGCTGATGCACATGCCTGTAATCCCAGCACTCAGGAGGCTGAGGCAGAACGACTGCCATAAGTTTGAGGTCCCATCAATATACATTGATATAACATATTTCAATAAACATTAAAATTTCCATAATAAAAGTTTTGAAGTAATAGCAACAGGAACAGAAAAAGGATAAGCACATATAGGAACCTAAAACTAATTAAGCTTAATAGTTGACTAATTAGATAATAGATGTGGTTAGGGATAAATCAGACTGGTAAGATGAAAGAATTAAAGTGACCCCTAGGGAAATGAGAATTAATCAATAAAGGTATTAGGGCAATACAGGGGTCATAAAAAACACACACACAGACTACTGCGACTTACATCAAATCCCAGGTGCCTTAGAAACACTTAAATATATTTAGTTAAACAGGAATAAGAAGTTCTCATGTACTACTGAAAAGGGTAGCTACAGACAGTGATAATTTACTATACATTTTTGTAAAGCCAGAAGAAAAGACTGTATTTTAACAGTGAAGAACTGATTAAAATTTTAGAGGACAAATATATTTACCCTGATTTGAACATTACACAACATATGTATGTATGGAAACATCACATGGTACCCTATAAATACGTATAATTTTTGCTTTCACATATTAGTTAAAATGTGTTTTAAGTTTTAAAATCAAATAAAAATATTTAAGCCAGATGTGGTGGCACATGCCTGTATTCCCAGCGCTTTAGGAGGCTGAGGCAAGAGGATCACTGCAAATGCTAGGCCAGCATCAGCTACACAGAGTTCAAGGCCAGCTGGACTACACAGTGAGATCCTGTCTCAGAAAACAAAACAAAACAATGCACAAAAATTTATGCCCTGGTGGATGCAAAGACTTATTATGCTTTCAATTTAGAAATTTGGCCTGGAACTCAGCCACCATGTTCTTATCTGTATAGTAATAAACCAAATGATGTTGCAAACAGACTTGTTGCTCCCATCTCCCAAACTAATTAGAATGTGATATTAGACAATTGGTTCA
Organism: Cuniculus paca; assembly: GCA_004365215.1. Classification (NCBI taxonomy): domain Eukaryota; kingdom Metazoa; phylum Chordata; class Mammalia; order Rodentia; family Cuniculidae; genus Cuniculus; species Cuniculus paca. The sequence continues at coordinate 14,441 of RJWT010000739.1, read as the reverse complement.
CCAGTTTCCAAGTGATGTTACAAAAATGGAAATGAGTAGAGACCAGGGCTTTTAATTTTCTCATGTTTTCGTGGAAACATTATCTAGAGGTGTTTAGACTTCTGCTTTATAGTGCCTGGCATATCATGAGTACTCAGAAACGTTAAAATACTTTGGTTTGTTAGGATACAGTGCACAGGAAAGAAAAGGACATTAGACTATTATGGATGATCAGACAAAAGATGGTACCGGAAAGTACATGTAGGGCCTTTGGATTTACTTATTAAAGCTTGACTAGAATGGGAGGACCTTGTTACATAACAACCTGAGTTGTCTTGGTAGATTTCAAACACAAATTCTCAGCCAGGCATGGTGGTGTATGCCTGTAATCCCAGCACTTGAGAGGCTGAGGCAGGAGGATCACTGTGAGTTTGAGGCCAGCCTGGCCTACATAGTGAACTCAAAACCAGTTTGAATTATACAGCGAGACCTTGCTCCCCTCAAAACAAAAAGAACAAACACAAATTCCCCCTAAAGTCAGCAAGTTCAAGTTCAATGCTTTTTAATAACTTGTATTCTCTTAAGGAAGTACCTTGAGCTTACTCTTTGGAATTGAGCTATTGTTTGCAGAAAAGGAAGTCATTTTTTTATAGTATGAACAATAGCTTTGGACACTTAAGACTGTGGACAAGAGCTGTAAGTCAGAGCTTTTGCAAATAAAGGATGGACAGGTCTAGATGACTGATTAGAATGGGGAGGAGTATGGAAGACCTGAGAGGCAAAGATGTTTGAAAGGTTTTAAAACAGGAGGTCTGGGAAGCAAATACATGATGTACCCAGCCCAGAAGATCAGGCTCGGGGCCACACTTTCATTTTTCTGCTTATTCACAGTATGAACATGAATCGGTCCTTTTATGTACACCTCAATTTTATTATCTGAAAAACAAGCAAAATAACTTAGACCAGTACTTCTTAAATCCAAAATGTGTATAAAAATTACCTGAGCATCTTGTTAAAGTACAGATTCAGATTGAGTAGGTCTGTTCTGGGACTTGAAAGCCTGCATTTTCAAAATATTCGTAGGTGATGCAGAGTAGCAAAGGTCCTTTCCAGTTCTGTAATTATATAATTCTACTTACTGAATGTTTCCGCTTCAGAGATCGATTTTACCTTTCTGATTTTCTCATCTCTATAAAGGTAGCTGAATTCTAAATCTGTCTCTTTATTTCAGATTAGAAATGTTGAACTCAATTAATCATTCCCACTGATAACCACATCTCCCTCTTGATGTCTTTAAGAGTTTTTGCCATGAACAACTTTAAAGCATTTTATATAAGTTTTTTTCTTTATAGCTTCTGAGTTTTGTATCATTCTTAAACCTCTGAGGTTATAAAGAAAAAAAAAAAAAAAACACCTCTCCAAAAGTTACCATACAGGTCTTCTTACATCTGATTATCTAGTATTATTATATTATTATTAAATATATTTAATAGTCCAAATTAAAGGAATATTTATTTGCCTTAAAGACACTACAAAATCATACTCAAATTACAGAAAAAAATACACCAGAGACTAATCCAGTATCTGGTGTATTTCTTTTCTGTTCTTTGTTTCTGCTTTCTTCAGCCTATAAACTCAACCTCTTCTGGTCAGCCACTGGAATACTTACAATACGGAATGGAGTAATGTCTGATTCTAGAATCACAAATAAAGATAATTAAAATCTGTTTTTTTTCTTGGTGGTGCTGGGTACAAGGACCCAGGGCCTCACACATGCCAGGCAAGTGCCCTGTCATTAAGCCACCGCCTCAACCGAAATTATTTTCTTTAAATTAGTCATGCATGATAGCACAGATATATAGTCCCTGCACCCTAGAGGCTGAGGCAAAAAGATCATGAGCTTGAGACCAGGCTAGGCTACACAGTAAGTTTAAGGACAGCCTGAACCATGGTGAGAGCCTGTTTAAACACACACCCCCAAAAACTCTTTAAATTTGTTTCACTCCATGCTTTTACAAATCAAAAATGAACACAGTCAAAGATAACCCATTCTCTCTGCAATAATTAAGAACCAGAACAAAGCGTCTTTCCAAAAGTTAGCCATATAGGTCTTCTTACCACATATGATTATCTAATATTATTATATTGTTATTAAATATATTTAGTAGCCTACATTAAAGGAATATTTACTTGCCTTAAGAAGCTGCAAAATCTCACTCAAGTTACAGAAAAAAATACAGCAGAGCCTAATGTAGTATCTGGTATACAGAAGAAATTTAATGCCAATTAATTAAATTTTCAATTTTAGAGGGAACTCTGGGCTGTACACATGCTAAGTACACATTTGACCACTACGCTACACCTTCAGTCCAAAATTTTCAATTTTTTAAAATGATCTTAACTTTATTTCTATGTGTCTGTTTTATTTTTGTTGCAACTTTTCCAAAATGTACTACATATTTTTTTACCTTATTAAAGAGGACACTTAAAAGTAACTTAACCTTTTCTTCAAAACTAAAAGTAGCAATAATGACAACAACTATCATCTGTTCTAAATCAGACCATGATGCCCTGAAACTCCAGGTGCTTTTGAAACTCTTTTACTACTCAGTCAGGTTATCAGCTACCTCTGTTCCTTAGAACTGTGCTGGGCCTACCTGCATAGACCCTGCTCCCCCTTCTAGTTACAGTATTTGCTTCTAGTATGCTATGGAACCTGATAAACCAAATGCACAACTAAATTTTACAGAATAATTTCTAAAAGCAAAGAGTAAAAAAGTTCTAAATGAAAGCCTACAGGATATCCTATAAGGTACGTTTATGCACTGTACAAGATTCTTTTTTGTTTCTGTTTTTGTTTTTGTTTTTTGGTACCGGAGATCAAACTCACCTCATGCTTATCAGGCAAGTGCTTGAGTCGCTGAGCTAAATCCCCCGCCCATGTACAAGATTCTGTAATACTTTCAGAGCTCACAAGTCTTTTTTGTTTATTTCACAGTTTGTTGGTTACAGTAATTTCCTGCTTCCTAAAGAAGGGTCTAGGAAAAGCATTTCCCAAGATACTTCATAGAAAAAGAATAATATAAACAAATAAATTTGAGAAATGCTTCATATTAACATCTGATCCTAATTTCAATCCCTACCCAAGCAATGGATCTAAAGGTTGGGTTAACCTGCAGACATATACAGATAAAACTTCTGCTTAATCTGGTGTTCCTCAAATTTACTACAAGGGCCCTTGTGGCCAAATCATATCCATTAAACAGCTTTAGACATTAGAATTCGTTGCAACAAATTCTGGCCTATCTTGTCTATAAAAATAACCTTTCAGCCAGGTGGAGTGGTGCATACCTGTAATTCCAGCACTTGGAAGGCCTAGGCAAGAGGTTCGCCCCCAGTTTGAGGCCAGTGTGGGCTACACAGTGAGTTCAAGGACAGCCTAAACTATAAAGTGAGACCTTGTCTCAATAAATAAATAAATAAATAAGTAAATGTCTTACAGCATTCAATACTACTTGAATTTATATTATTTATTTCTTATTTATAATTTATGTCAGGGGTCAACAAAGCATGGCCCACAGGCAAGAAATGTTGCCTATTTTTGTATGTACTACAAGATAAGAACAGTTTTTACATGTTTAATGTCTAAAGGTGATAAAAATTAACAAATATCTCATGACATATGATAATTTAAAATGTTGGTATCCACAAATAAAGTTCAACTAGAATACACCCATGCATTTATTTATAAACTATACAGAGCCATTAAACTGTAATGCTGTAACAGCAGAGTTCAGTCATTACTACAAAAACAGTATGACCTATGGAGGCTAAAACATTTATTCACCATCTGGCCATTCACAAAAAAGTTAGCTAAATCCCGGTCTCTTGCTCACTAGAAAGTAAGGTCTATGAGGCAGGGCCTTTGTCATGATTACTGTTCTATTTCCATCATCTAGACTATCCCAGGCATTTATAAGCACTCATATTTGTGAAATGAGAAGTGCTATTAAAATGAATTTTAAGAAACCAAACAAAATGAGTAGTTATGCTTGAAAATTTTCCTTCATATTAGTCAGCTTTCCCTGAGAACCCTGACATTAATCCTAATACCTGAGATAAAGTGAAAAAAAGGAAAAGTTTATTTTAGGTCATAGTTTTGGAAGCTTAGTCCATGGCTGATTGGCCAATTGCTTTTAGACACGTGGTAAAAGAACACATCAGTGGGATCACACAATAGACAGTTGCTCACCTCATGGCCACGGGAAAATGAAAGAGAGGAAGAGGAGGAAACAGTGACTCCCAATCCCCTTCAAGAACATACTTCCAGCTGGGCGTGGTTAGCGCACGCCTGGAATCTCACCACTTGGCAGGCTGAGGCAGAAGGATCACTGTGAGTTCAAGGCCAGCCTAAACTAGAGAGACCCTCCCTCAAAAAAAAAAAGCATACTTCCAATGACCTAACTTCCTACTGGTAGGCCCCAAATCCTGAAGGTTGCACCACCTCCCAACAGTGCCATGGGCTGGCAAGCAAGCCTTTTAACAAACGCATCTTTAGGGGACACTCGCCCAAATTGTAGCATCCTTCAATGACACTGGATCTTACAGAATATCTAATGATCAGGTGAATGTGTCATTGAGAAGAGTGGTACTTCTTTCATCTATTAAATTACACATCTTCCATATAGAATAAACTTCATTAAATCAGTTCTAAGAAACAAACCTGAAATACCTAGTTTTTGAACAATTCCATAATGGTAGCAACTCTATCCCATAATGAGTATAATTCTGTAAACATCCTTGCCCTGAAATGAGCACCCCGCAGCCCACCTGCCTCCCTTGGTGATCCATATTCTGAAAGAAAAATCGGAAAGTTTCTTTTTATTCACTGTGCTCAGTATCATCAATTCAGTGGATGAAAGAAGGACCAATTTTCTGAAGGACATTCTTTTTATAAAAAAAGACAAAGTTAAACAACAATTTTTTGGTAATTTTGAATAAGACTATTTCCATTTCATATTTTTTACAGTTTATAGGTTAGCTCTTACACAAAAGACTAATTGGAATTGAGGAAGGAAATAATTCATATCCTCTGAAAGATATAATTTTAGGTTGGCGGAAATAAGACACAGTTTCAAATCCTGTCCCTAACATATTCAAAAAAGGTATTTTTTAATTACCTGTTGAATAAATGGTGCCTCGGTTCGTTTTTCCTTCTTTGCACATAGAATTAGTTTTACTTACAAATTATAGATCAAACAGTCACATATTAAAAATCCAGTTTTTTTTTTCCTGGAAAACAAAAGTAAGTCTGATTCCCACTTTTACATCTTCCTTCTTTGCTTACCCTACAGTCTACTCACAAACATTAAAAGTAGATTCAAATTTCAACTTCCTGATATTCCTTACTATTTTAAAAAAAAAGAAAAAGTCTGACTACATCTTTTAGGACATTCTAAATATCATGATAGAAAGAAATGCCAGATTATTTAATGCACCACCACAGAGCTGCATTCTAATACTCAACTTAGATGCAGCTAATGAGCACTATCTGCCTCAGCTTCTTAATAAACACACTTTACTGGAGCTTTCATGAAGCATGACTAAAATGTCTACTAACATCACCACTGGAGCCTACAACAATCAGCGCCCAATGTTACACAGAATAAAATTCCTGCCATTAAAATTCCTGTAACCCTAATCCCCGATGGTTGCAGAAACTTATAGGGATAGAGAATTAGGATTTCTTAAGAATTTTAAAAAGAAGCCAGGCATGGTGGCTCACACCTAATCCCAGTCCTTGGGAGGCTGAGACAGGAGGATCATTGTGAGTTCGAGACCAGCCTGGGCTACAAAGTGAGCTCAAGGCCAACCTGAATGGTACAGTGAGACCCTGACTCAAAAACAGGGCTAGGGATCTAGCTCAGCGGCCCAAGCGCCTGCCTGGCAAGCACAAGGTTGTGAGTTCAATCCCTGGTGCTTTGGCGGGGCGGGGGGGATTTGCAAAAGAAGACAGGCATGGAAGGTACCCAGGGACAAAACAGGAAGACTGATCACTGAACTCCAGATGAACATTCTGAAGTTTCACTCTCATTCACACCATAAAAGGGAATGGGAGGCTGGAATCTCGGTGATTTGCTGTTAAAATTTAAAACACAGCCTCTGTACCATTTTAACTCTAACCCTAAATCACTAAAGCTGTGAGGATACCTAAGTCCCCAAAGCTGTGTCAAAGCACAGAAAGAAGTCCCAGACGTTCCCAATACACCCAACCAACCACAGTGGAACTGCTCACAAGACCCAGGTTCTGGTTTCTTCTTTGCCAAAGCAAGACACACAATATAGATTTGTTAAAGTAATACTCTATACAAAGTCCTTGAGGGTCAGGAATAAATAAATGGACCAAGTTCATGGCCAGTATAGCTTCACCTCTTCAGGATTTACATCTACAAAATTTGGCAATTCAAAATGTCTCCATGGAAAACAAGGTTATGTGACAATAAACCAAGAAAGTACATTATGTACAATAAAAATCCATTGTTAAGTTTTCTGTTCTCCAAGTGTTCTACCAAGTGTTCTACAATGTAAATAATCAAACTGCTAAAATACAAAGCTTTGAAAAAATTTAACAAGACAAGGCATTCTGATGTCAAAAGCAAAGTATAAAACCTAAAATGTTTCATTTCAAACTCCCAAAATAAGTATTTTAGGCTGGGTGTGGGGGCTTATGCCTGTAATCCCAGTACTTGTAGGCTGAGGCACGAGGATTGCCATGAGTGAGAGACCAGCCTGGGCTACAAAGCAAGCCCCAGCCTCAAAAAAAAAAAAATCTTTAATTTTTCTAAAACACCTCTAGTTTGTAGCAATACATATTAAAAATGGAAAGTACTTCTTGTTCTTCCTGCAGTATCATGACTGTCAGGTAAAAATACACAGCTTATCAAAATACACATGTGGAAACTACAAAAATCTAAATTTTCTCATTTCACTCCACACTTCAGGCCCAACTTATTAGTTTCAATTCTGCTCTTGCTCTATTTCCAGTCAGTTTCACTTCTGAATTTTTCTGCCACAAACTTAAGAATTGTGTTCCTGTGGAGAAATTTTTAAGTAAACACTAAATGAGAACATAGCTTTTCCTTTCAAAGGAAAACTAAACATTTTCAGCAGAAAAAAAAAGAAACAATGAGAAAAAAAAAAAAACACTTAAATTCCTGATGGCATTCTGCCATGTAAAAGTAATGATTTTAGGATGGTGATGTCCTAAATTTCCAAAGCTTCCTCATAGTTTTATTTAAAAGACCCACAGCAGCTCAAAAATTGCCATCACTTTATTTTACAAATACACAACCACATATTGCATTTTTTTTTGAGTCCCAGGGGACTTGATAAATACTTGCAGAATGAAATTTATACATGGCTGGAGCTATGCTGCACAGGGCATATGTTCCCAGGAAGATGCAGCTTTCCCTTTGACTTTGATGATCTTACCAACACAATAAATTTGTTTTAAAATAAAAGGGTAATTGAATGAGATGTTTAAGTGTCTAAATAAATGCAAACATAAAAATAAAACATGTATCATGTACTGCTAAGTTACACCTGAAATCTGCTTTTGTGCTTCCATCATCGTTTTTCCTGTACATGTTTCAATCTTATTCAATCTAATCTTTCCTTTCTCTCCTTCGGCTATACAGTTTTACAAGGGAAGAACTATGCAATTAAACAAACAAACAAAAAAAACAAGAAGAAAAAGAAAAGGAAGAAGGAAAGAAGGAAAGAAGGGACGGAGGGTAGGAGCCAGACAAGCAAGCTGTACTGAGTTCTCACCATGTAATCACCACAATGCTAGGCTGCAGGTACACAGCATGGGAAATAAAATATAAAACAAGGCCGGGGGCCAGAAATATAGCTCAGCAGCACAGCGCCTGCCTGGCAAGCATGAGGTCCTGAGTTTGATTCCCAGTATCAAATAAATAAATAAATAAATACACAGCCGGGTATGGTGGTGCACACCTGTAACCCCAGCACTCGGAGGCTGAGGCAGGAGGGTTGCTGTGACGTTGAGGCCAGCCTGAACTACATAACAAAACTGTCTCAAAAATAAATAAATAAATAATTTTAAATATATATATATATATATATATATACACACACACACACACACACACACACACATACCACAAGGGTTGCAAATTCTGAGGTAACTTAAAACTTTTCATCAGAACCCTCCAAAGACTACATAGCTACAGTAAATAAGAATCAAAGACAAACTGCAGGCCCTATGTTGACTCTTGGTGACTTTAAGTTACCTAGACCTTAGATTCCTCATGTGTAAAAGGAAGTAGTTAACTGATACAAATCTCCATGCAAAAGAATTCCAAATAATTTATGTAGCTATTCTGTCCTTGCTATAGTTTGGAGCTGGAAAGTGCCCCAAAGGGCCATGTACTGAAACACTTGGTCAACTTGGGGCTACAGTGAGACGGTGGAACCATTAAGAGATGGAGCCTAACAAATGGAATTTGGTTGCTGAGTGTGCCCTTGAAAGGAATATTGAGACCTCTGGCCCCTTTCTGTTTTGGTTTTGCTTCCTGGCTACCATTAGGTGAACAGCCCTCTCCTAACCAAGAGTTCTCATCATGATGTGCAGTGTTGCCAGAGACTAAAAGAAACAGGCTAGCTCATCAGGGACTGAAACCTCTGAAGCCATGAGCCAAACAATCTTTCTCTCTTTAAAAATTGCTTCATATATCTGTTACAGCAACAGAAAGCTAGAAGTCTTCAGGAGGGTAAACATAAATCCCTACTCTTTAAGTGGAGGCTACATACAGTGACTTCCAAAGAGTACAGTACAGAGAAGTGACCATGACAAACACTACCTATGGAATTGAGATTACAACAGTGTCTCGGTTCATGAACTTAATTCTTTCTATAATTCTTGTTCCAGAAGTCATACCATGATTCTGGTTGCAACCTAAGAATTAAGTTCATGAACCGAGGTACTATTATATAAGAAATGTGTTCTTACTTACGTCCACTAAATTATACACTTAAAAATTACAAAGATGGCAAATTTTAAGTTACGTATATCTTTTAACCACAATTTTTAAAAACTAAGGAAATCTGAGTAAACTATGGAATTTAGTTCAGTACTGGATCATTAACTACAACAAAGGCACCCACCATAATAATGGAAGATACAGAGAATACGGGAAACCAAGCGTAAAGTGCTGTATATGGAAACTTTTTGTACTATTGTCTCAATTTTTCTGTAGATCTAAGGCTGCTCTAAAAAAAAAATTTATTAAAAAAATTCAAGACAAAGGCTAACCCACCTCCCTACCAAAAATAAAATTAAAAGATCTACAAATCAATAAATAAATGAGCAATCAGAAAAACTAAGTAGACAATTCACAAAAGGAGAAATTAAAATGCTAAATAAACATGTAAAGACATTCAAGTTCCCAGGGTTGAATAAAGATAAATGAGATCAGGTACTGTATCTGGCAAGCAATACATGTGTCTGGTGTACAATAAATATTATGGTGCCTAGTATACAATAAATGAAACTGTTAAAATACAACTAATAATTAAAGAATGTCAGATTTAAATACATAAGTCAATAAATAAATATGCACATAAGTGTATGTGTGTTCCGTATTCATAAAAGTCAGGTTTGAAAGCGCTGAGAAAACTTATAATGCCCAAAGCTGGAAAAAGTGTGGAGAAACTGGCCCTTTCATAATTCCATGGTAGGAGTGTAAACAGACATCCTTTTCAAAAAGCAAGAAGTAGCCAATATCTTCTAAAGTTTAAAAATTACATATCTTTTAGTTGATTCTGTAATTTCACTGCTCGAAATCTGTCCTACAGAAATAACAACACACAGCTATCTGCATATAGCTATTCACTGCAATGATATGAGAGAGAAAACCTGGAAACAATCTTCAGTTCATCAATAGGGTATTAGTTTAAAAAATCATGAAAAATGTGGTAGATATATTTATACTGATAGGAAAAACTGTCCAAGAAAAAAATAAATCACAAAATTTTTAAACTTTTTATATTTAAAAGAACCAAAACTGCATGCAAAAACCATGAGTTCATGTATATATGCAAGTGCATTTTCTATGAATACAGAGCTTTTCACGGAATTCTTAATAAAACATGTGACCTTCAAGAGCCACTAAATAATCAAAAAAAACCCCTGAGCTCTGAGTATATGAGAAATGTTGTTAGGTTATATCCAAATGAGAAAACCCCTGGGGAAAAGAGAAATTTTCTCAACTAAGCTTTCAAAACATATTAAGTGCCACTACCAAAATTACAAATTTTTATCTCAAGACTCCTAAGTCTAAGGGTGTGGAGGGAGTTATTCTTCAGATGAACCTGTATTCATTCACCAGTTAATTGTAAGCTTCATTGAAAAATAAAAGACAACAAGACAACAGTCTTCAAAATGTGTAATTGTTCAGACTGAAAATACAGTTAAAGTAAGATAACAAAAAAGCAAAAAAAAAAAAGATTAAATAGTAATCCCACTGTCTGCAGTGGAGAAGCTGAAGTGGTCTACAGGCATTGGTATTCATACATGTAAATAAAAATTTAGGAGTTATGCAGTTTTAACGTTTCTTAAGATAACTGAATTAAAATAAGACAATTAGGTCTTATAGTTTTGCACGCTTTGAGCATAAATTAACCCTTTTCTGAATTGAATGGGTCAGCAAGAGTCATATTTTCAGAATTAATACTTTAAACATTAAGTCAATGGAACTTAAGAACGGAATTAATAAAAAGAAAACAGCAGGGGTACTCTACTCTAAAGATGAAAATAAATCTTAGAACAGTGGTTTTCAACCTGAGGTAATTTTACCTACTAATAAGGGACAGGGATTTAGCTCAGTGGCTTAAGTCCTGCCTGGCAAGTGTGAGTTGTGAGTTTGATCCCTGGTGCTGCAACAAAAAAACAACAAAAAAACCCAAAAACACAATAATGTGAATGCATTTTTTATTATTAGGACTGGGAAAGTGCTGTTGGAATCTTCCAAGTCCAGGGATGCAACTAGCTTCTCCCCTGCTCAGAATGTCAACAGTCCTAAGGCTGAGGAACTCTGTTTTCAGGTAGGCTTGGGGGGTCACTGAATCTTCACTATGAAATAATCAACTTTATCACAGAAATACTAAAAGTCACCAACTGGGTTTGCTCATTTATTTAGAAATACTGACACCTTGCCAACTAGCATGAGACATATTGAAATGCACAACATTCAAAGTGTTATGTAAAAGAAAAGCTAATAATGGCACCTTAATTTATCCAAATATTTGCAATTTTGCCAAAGCTGTATATTTAAAAAGGACAATAAAACTAATGCCAAGAAAAAAGTTTTATACATACACTCCCTATGACGCTCACAACAACACTGAAAGAAACTGGACATGAAAAAATACCTTTTGCATGATTCTATTTATATAAAGTTCAAGAACAGAGAAAAACTGATCTTTAGAAATCAGAAAAGCAGTTTCTTTTGAAGGAAAAGAAAGGGAAGGGAGAGAACACAAGGGGGACTTCTGGAGTATGTTCATAATTTTGCATTTCTTAATCTGGGTAGTAGTTGCGTAACTTTATTTTGTAACAACTCATCAAGCTGTATAATAAAAATCTGCGCACATTAACTGTATACAGATAATACATTAACAAAATGTTTGCTTTTAAAATATTATATATTTATATCTAAACGACAAAGCATTTTGATCCAGAAAGTTCGATTCATATCTAGTACAAAAGTAAAAGTGTTTTTTGTATAGGCTGCCTTCCAAGAATTCAACAAGGATGACACCCCCTGAAAGCTCTAAATAGCGTATTCAGCACTTACACACAACTCAGCTGTACACTTAAGCCACTATATATCCCTTGGCACCAATCCAAAAGTTTGACAAACACTAACACATGCAGCTGAATTTATTCCATAGACAATTTGTTTGGATTATTTCCCTTAGTGTTAAACTGTGAACTGTTATCAGAGAACAGGCTCTGTGAAATAAATGCTTTCTCTTTCCTTCCCACATGTTCTCAAAGCTCCCCCAAACTACAATTTTCTTGGCCCCTCAATTCCTTAGGATTTCTCCAGGCTGTTTCGAACAGAGCCCACCACTGCCTCTCGCATTTCCCACCCTCACACTCGTCTCCCACACATACAGAAATTCATCTTAATACTCAACCGGGAGACACAAGTTTACTCTTACCCAGGATCTTACAATACAAACCCTCAAACACCTGATATTCTCCCCAAACTCCCTGCCCAACAAAAGCAGGACACAAGTATCCTACACTTTTAAATCCTCTCCTAACACAAAGATCATTGTTTCCATAAACAATTCCGCCTCCCCACTCAATGACCACCGCGGAGGCTACTATCTCCAACTTTTCGCTTCCATTTAGTCCCCTCCCCCTTTTCCCACTGGAGAGACCCTTTCATTGCTCCTGCACCCTCTTCCCACCACCTCTACTTTCTTCTTCGGACTCCTTCCTAAGCGCCCCCAGCAGCGATGGAAAGTTACTGAGAAAGTATAAAGGAACTTGCTCTGTCATGTGCGCATGGGCGGCAGAGTCAGACGCTGGATTCTGAGACCCAGTCACACCACTTATCAACTGGAAGGCTTTGGACAAACCTCAGTTTCAACTACAAAACGGGGGATTAAACAAACAAAAATAAAAACAGCTGTTTCAGAGTTCTGAGCACTCAACCGACTAAAGGCCACCGTGCACAAATCCGGCACGGAGAGCACCGGATGGCTACTAATAGTCTCTCCGGGTCTTCTTGAACGGAGGTACTAAAAGGAAGGTAAAGGATAGTAGAGGCTATTTTAACTGTCTTTAATGTTTAGACCACTGTAAAGCCTACCTTCAGTGGAGAAAAGGAAGGCAATCGATAGGAGGGAAGATGTACTCTACAGATAACGCAGGTGTCACAAAAAATTGTGCTAGATTCCCAAGTACTGCGTTCCCTCTTTCTTAACTCCTGCAGGGTGGATCTAAGAAGCTCCCAAAGCCCTAAAGGATGCAAGTGTGAATATGTACATCAAATGTGCCTTCCAGCTACTCACTAGAGAGGCAGGAAGGAAAGAAGGAAGAAAGGAAAGTAAGTCTCTCTCCTTACCATGATGCGTTCCTTAGGGTCTGAGAATTGGAAGGGAACCCCGAAGTCCCCAACACTTCTCTGGGGGCTCAGGGGAGATGCTCATAATAAAGGACAAGAGTAAGCGCTAGACCCGAACTCCTCGCGGTCCCCGCAGCGAGTCCCGACTGGTTTCTCCGGGTGGGAGAAAGGGAAAGCGCCTCCGCCGCGCTCCGAGGACCCGGACTTCCTCGCGCCTCCCCGGAGGGCTGAGAGGAGGGTCCGCGCGAGGGAATCCCCGGCTCCCTGCTGGGCGAGGCGGCCCCGGGGAGTTTCGCGGGCTCTTCGCGGTCTCCTCGAGAGCCAGGAACCGCACTCTCCCGGGACCCGGGGACTCCCAGGGGTTCGGCCACCGCAGGACCCCTCCCCTCACAGAACCTCCTGACAACGCTCCTCAGCCCTGCGGGCTCCCCTGGCCACTTCTCCCGGGCTCCCGGCTTGCGAGGCGTCAGCCGGAGCCCACGGGGTATCCAGCCGGGTCTCCCCGGCCCCCGCCCAGCGCCGCCAACCGGCGGGCTTACCTGCTGAGACGGCAGCTCCACATGCAGGGCCCGCGCGGCAGAACCCGGCGGTAGCGCGGCCGCCGGGCCCGGGGGCGGCTGAGGGACCGGGCCCCCGACCGACGCGGAGGCGCTCATCTCGACGCAGCGGCCGCCCGGCGGCGGAGCGGACGTCCCTCCGGCATCCGCCGCCGCCTCCTAGCCACGACCTGTCGAGCCCCTGCAGCCTAGACACCAGCCACCCGAGAGGCAGCGTTGCTCAGTCCCCAAGCTGGTCGCAGCCGCTGGCTAAGGAAGAGCCATATTACCGCAGTGCAACCCCCTCCACCCGGCCGAGTCCTGGCTCGCTCATTGGTTCCACTCTCACGGGGCGGAACCCAACGACAAGCAAAGAACGTGCTATTGGGTAGCAAGTCTATCCATCACCGGCCGGAATGAGCCGGGGGCGGAGGGACTCGTGGATGGCCTCAATTGCGTCTGTCAAGACGGAGTGAAACCTGGGGCGTTGCTTCTTTCTGTCCCAGACTGATTGGTTATTTTACTATCAAGGGGCGGGGTCTCCCGTCACAGCCGCAAAGGCCATTCCTCTAGCTAGCCGTCAATTGTCAGTAAAGGGATGAGGGGCGGGGTCTTGGTTAGGTAGAGCGCGCGCCCAGGATCTGGTGTCACGTGCAGAAGGCTGTAGAGTCACCTGATTAGTGAGAATCGGTCTTCTGAGCCACTTCCGCCCTAACCTAGTTGCCATGGTAACGGGCCTCCGGCGGAGGGCGGAGACCAGCTCCTT
>RJWT010000738.1:13136-59000 GCA_004365215.1 Cuniculus paca | reverse complement strand
AAAAAGAAAACAATTACTGTTATGACATGCAATTTGCATCAACCTCTTTTGAGACAATCAAAGAAAGATAACAGAATGCACTAGCCAATAAATTGGCTATCAAGGAGAAAAAAGAGCCTGCATATTTCCATGGTTCTATATTTCCTTGGCATACCCAGGCCAGCCTGGGTCCACTGGAAAAGCATTTGTCATAAGCTTTACTGTACCATGCAGTTATGATTAATATTACAGCTCAAGTACGGCGGGTTGAAAGACCACATTCATTTTCAAAGTCACGTCGCATTGATTAGAATTCACTGCAGGTTATTCAAATAACGATCCTCTCTTCCCCCAGGAGAATCTCTGTCTGATTTTTCTTTATCCTCATTAAAGATCCCAGGTGCAGACAAAGCTTTACGTATTTCTGATTTGCATTATCCTTGAAAAGGAGGTAATTCACATGCCTTCAGTATATAGCACTTGTTTTTGTAGTTTGCTCTTTCCGATCACCAATTTAAATAAATCAAGAAATTTAGCCTTTATAAACCCTCAGACAATAGAAAATGCCAAATTTTATTATCTTTAGTAATGAGTCTATGGATTCTAAACCCTCTGTGATAAATTCAGATAAAGTAAGGCATTTTTGTTCCATTCTTGGCTGTACTTGACTTAAAAAGACACTGTTTTTTTTTTCTTTCTTTCTTGGAGGGAAAGATTCATTTTGGAAATAAAGAGCAGCACAGAGCATTTTTAAGCCAGAACAGAACTGAAAACCAAAGGTTCATCGAGCAATAAATGTAGTACTTAGATAATCCCCAACAGAACTTGCTATGTTATTTGCCTAATTAGATTAATTTCTATGCAAGGACTGATCAATTATTGCCTCTGTTGGAATAATTTATTAGCTACTCTTCCCAATTTAGCATTTGCGAATAATCATATGGATTTCATTGACATAAGGTGTGAGCCTCAAAATTATGACAAAGAATTCTGCCTTGGACTATTTTTACCTTTAGTTCTTGTGTAATGAGTTTAGCCTGAAGCAGACTGACAGCATTGTTGACATTTCATTGAGTTTCCATTTCTCAAGAGAGGAGAAATTTTAGCTAATTAAATAATGTTAGAGTGTCTTAGAAACTACAAAGGCGATACGAAACCACACGGCAGTCACACCATGTTTGTTAAGACCACTTGTGTATTTCTGAGATCTTTAGAAAATCGAAGTCTGCATTATAAAACTTTTAAAGTTACTCAGAGGCTCAACATGATGCAGCTGGCATGATTGGAAAGGTAGGAGAAAAACAACTGGGAAAGAAGTCAAAACTGATACTTTTTCATGATCGTTGGGGAATGAATACCATTGTTTTCCTGGGTGTGGTTCAGCTGCTTCACCATTAAAACTGTGTGTGTGTGTGTGTGTGTGTGTGTGTGTGTGTGTTTCACTATGAACCTCACATGGTTATTTATAGGTTAGAATTGTGACTGTCAGGCCAGTAAATCAGCATTTACCGTATATCAAGGTGTCAAGGAAGGCTCATCTCCAGCCTTTTCAGTTTTCCAGGGACTTCATGGTTTGCTGTGATCTGTGAGCCTATGCTTGTAAGTCTTCTTACACATAATCAGTATAGAATAAAATTAAACACTGTATTGGCATTTGTATTCATTTATATCTGATAGAAGTTTTTAAACTCAAGTCCAGAATCTCGCTGACTCTGAATGAAATGAAATGGAGTGAGTACTTGGAAAAAATCAAACTCTTTCAATTCATTGAGGAACTATTTAACATGGCGTTAAATTTTAATGAAAAATAGTGGAAGACTCTGTTCAGGTATTTGTTTTCAATTGAGCTTGACAAAGCAGCAGCACCATGCTTTAAATATAAAAACGAAGGCTGGGCAGAGTGGTACATGCCTGTAATTCCAGCACACAGGACACTGAGGCTAGGGAATCATGAGTTCAAGGCCAGTCTGGGAACACTTAGCAAGACTTGTCTCAAAAACAAACAAACAAAAAATGTCAACGACACAACCCAAAAGCAAGACAGAAATGTTACTGTGCCCATTTACTTAAAGAAATAAGGAATAAGTTAAATCCTTCTAATGACAAGAAGGAAGATGACTGCTGAGAGTCTGAAGCTATGTTGAGAACCACACTAATGCACATTTGTTTTCTGAATGAATAAAATTTTTAAAAAGAACATATCACAGTGAAGCAGACACGTATAGTGCATGTGCATGTGTGCGATGTGTGGACATGTGTGCGCCCATGTGGTGGTGGGCTGTCTCCAATCCTGAGTATCTCAGAGAGGAAGAAACAGAGAACCCAGGGAGATTTATTTTCTCCTGAAAGCCTCAGGGAACCTTTAAGATTTCATTGACATTAATTAAGCCCACCCCAGGATCATGGTCTTGGTGGGCTTGGTGAACTTTTACTTTAAAAAGCAAGCTTGCTTGCCAGATGAGTTTTTTCCCAAGCTCTCATTTTATTGTGGTTTCCAGCAGGGGATCTTGTTTCAAGGGATATGATCAAAGTGAAGGACATTTCTTCTGGGACATATTTTACATAGATTAAGTCTCATTATGCAACTTACTCTTTAGTCTATATTCTTTTTTATAGGGTTCTATTGTATGAAAGAATTTAACATAGAAAAGTGTGAATTTATTATTGCATCAGATACACTAGGCCCCAGTGAAGCAGGGTCCAGTAGAGTCTAACAGTTTCAGTTTTTCTCATCAAAAGAGAATTTCAACTTACTTTCAGTTTTTAAACATTAAGATAATCTGTTAAGGAACAAGATCCTATCATTTGCTAGTTTGATTTTCTTTCCCTGTTTTTAAACCCTCTATCTCCTGTCTTTTTTATTTTAAAGACAAATTATTTTGGTTCTGTTAAGAATGTGCCATATTATTGATGATAGAAAATTGTGTTTTCTTGCTGAACACTGGGAGCTCCAACATTTGAAATCATATCCGGGAAATCTTCAAGTGTAGAGTAGTCATTGAGAATAAACATCAGTTAATTCCATAAAGCTAATTAAAGCTAGCACTAAAATTTACACTTGTGAAATATGATGATCCAGTAAACAGCAAGCTCTTTTATGCTGGTGCATTATTGCTTTTACTTTAGTATCTAGAGTCTAAGAAAGGTAACGATGTTGGGCCCACATCTGCTTTCCTACATTCTCAAGGTAGGAAAAAACTTACAAAACACAAGGGTTAGGGATGTAGCTCAGAGATACAGCAGTTGTCTAGCAGGTTCAAAGCCCTGTGTTCAATCCCTAGTACCAGGAAGCAAGGAAACAAGGAAGGACGAGAGGTAGGTCAGTTGGCTGCTCACAAAGGACAATATGAGATTCAGTAGTCCCTGTCCAAATCTTGATATTTAGAACAAATAAAAATTTGTCAACTACAGAGTGTCAATGTACGCAGTGTGTGTATGTGCATATTTCAGGATATTTTAAAACCTGACCTCAGTATATAAAAGATGCTGTATTTTCAATAGTTTTGTTGTTATTTGATTACCAAAGTAAATTACCTATTTTCAGACCTAATCTCATCTTTGTTGTTCTGTAATATAAATGCCCTTGCATTTAAAGTTCCAAGGTTAAGGTAAAAAATTAATTTTTAGCTGGATGAAAAGATATGGTTTACGGTCACATTTTTAGTTAAATTATCCTGCTTTTTCTAGCAACTTTCTTTACCAGTCTTGGTATAATTTCCTGCAATGGAGTAAAAGCTCTGTTTTAGTTCTCAGTCTCTCTGCTGTGCGTTAAAGAATAATTTTGTTTCGTTTTTTGAGACAGAGTCTTGCTATGTAGCTCAGGCTATCCTTGAGCTCACTACACAGCCCATCCTGCCTCAGTCTTCCCAGCGCTGGCATTGCAGGCACACGCCATCACGCCAGCCTTTAAAGAACAATTCATGGCACTCTCAACTGTTGTGTTTTGCTCACTGAGGTGGTTCTCTTCATCCTTTCCATTGTAGGGTGCTGCCTTCTGATGCCTGAAAGAATCATCTCAAGAAGTGAAGGTGATGGTCAGTTTAACAGTTAATCAGAGTATAGACCTCTCTCCGTTTTCCTTTTTTTTTTTTCACTGATCAATGCAAGTCAAATTCCCTGTGTAAGTGGTTAACTCATCCTCAGAACTTGAAACATAATTAAACCAGAAGGAGTTTGTTATGATTAGAGGTGAGAAGTGGTGGCTAGTTAAGGCATAACAAAGAAAATGAATTTACATCAAGCTCTATACAAAATGCAGTCTTCCTTTTCTGATCATATTATGTAAAATGTATTTCCCATTACTTTTGAAAAAGGAAGCTATTTATACAACCATTCAAAAACTGTTTTTATGCATTGGGTCTTGACAAACACATATTCTGTTCTTTGTGGATTTCTGACACTAAGCATTCTATTGATTCTATTTTCAGAATCTTTCTCCTACCTCTCCTTGGCTTAATATCTTTATGATGACCTTAATAATCTTTGGCAGTCTCATTTAGTTCACTTCTGAATAAATATTTCTCTAGATGACTTCCACAGAGCTTAGAAATGCATACACTATCTTTCTTAGACAATAAATTCCTAAAATCTATACTATTTATTGTGTCCTAATTCTTTATGGCTGTAATAATTTCTAGTGAATTTCACTGTCCAATTAGATTTTATAGCTTTTATAGTACAGGACAGAGGCTATATTTTTCTGATATAAGTTAATCTTAGATAACTTTAAATGAAATAAAAATAATTATCGAACTTGTGAAAATGTTTAGAAGAAAACACGTTTAAAATGTGCTCCTCGCCTATTTCATTGTGAAATGTTCTTTTTTTCATTCCATTCTGTTTACATTTACTTACTTTTCCTAGTAACTTATGTTGCAGTTCTTTCTATGTTCGCATCTTATTGTCAGCTTGTGGCTTTGATCAAAGTAATGGTTACAATAAAAGACAATCAAGGTGAGAACAAAAACAAAACTGACGTCATGTTAATCATGGACACTTGTGATGAGTGTCTCATTTCTTATAAAGTTAACTTAGAGAAATTAAGTTCATGACTCTGTCCTGAACTGTCAGTTTAGAAAAATAAATGTTCAACTACTAGCAAAACTCCCTTCTGCAGCATGAGAATCACATACTTCAGCACCGTATGTTAGTTTCAAAATGACTGAATGAGTGACGCACTCTAAGCAAGTGGTCTTTTCATGTTACAGCAGACAGTGAGATTCTCCATTGGTGCTTCCTAGAATCAAGGAACAACATCACCGCCATGCAGCCAGTCATGCATTGATACCAGCCTAGCAGGTCCCATTATCATTCTGCTCATTCCTCTGCAAAACACTGAAAAATCAGTTACACAGGGAGCTTGTATCTCCCTATAAAGCTGTATGTTCAAGTTCTGGATCTAGCAACCTAATGGTTGAAAATTAAGAGTGAGTGTGTATGTGTGTGTGTGATCTTATACATTAGGTGAGTTACAAAATATAGAATTGTATGAAATGTGTCTCTCTTAATGTCTAAGACTAAAGAGTAGAAAAGTTGTCTGGTTCAGTTTAAAGATGGTATTTTCTAGGCCTCTAAGAAAAGTAGATACAATAGACACAGACCAGGACCACGGGGGTAAGAAAATGAGGTTTAACCTTGGCGTCCAGATGGGTAACACTCAGTAATTTTATTCCACCCCTCTGATGGAAAACATAAAGTAAGGTGAAGACACCAGATATCCTTAAGGTTTGTTTGAACTATAAAACTATCCTTTCTGAATACTTAGAGCTATTTGTGCCTAACAAGTAAAGAATGAAGGAACTTTTAGTCAAATATTTTTATGGCTTTAGTAATCTAAACTATTTTACTTTGCCACTTAGTTTGCAAAGATTCCAACTGAATCTGTCTCACCTCAGATGAAGCCTTTTGAAAACTCAGCCAGGTCATCTCCAAGAGACATAGAGCAGTTGTAAAAGGAGTACCAACTAATATTTACAAGCTTATTTGGGGTTTTCCCTCATTACAATGCTTTCCCTATATTAACTAATTGGATCTTCATGACTTATTTATCGTGAGTAGTTCCATTTTGAAGATGAGTACACTGAGGCACTGAAGGCCGAAGGTTTGCTCTTCTGTAAATTTGTTGACTTGAGAACCAGCATGAACTCAAGTCATATTTCAGAAGTGTGGTCAGCCTTGGAGTCTAACTTCAGCCACAGTGGTCACTCAGGCACCATTGACAGGCTAATGACTTCCACTATAAAGAAATTCTCCCTCTCCATTGACTTAGGAGAGTTGTATGTATCGCAAAGATCTACTCTGCTCATCTTCATTGCTTGGTGAATAAGTCGGAAGCTGTGCAACTCTGACGCATTGATGAGGTGGTGGTGGTGGGAGGAAGTTTCCCAAAGGAAAGAGCTAATTCCTGGCTGGTCACCCAATCTGGTGTCCCCAGCATCTAAAAGCAGCAACTTTCATCTCTAATATTACACAGTTTTTATTTAGCACCTAAATAATTAGCAAAGTATGTATAATCATGTATTAGTTATGTATTTCAATTTTACTGCAATGGGGATAAATATTCATTTTTTAATAGTACATAAATTTTGAAACACTTCTTTGAGCATGCTCTCTTAATTCATTTGACAATATGAACCTACTAGGTCCAGAGACAGGTGGTATAGTGATGTGTAAAACAGGATGTGGGCCCTACTCAGCCAAAGGCCACAAGTTCCAGGGTACTACTTTGCTGATTATTAGAAGCCAGGGGTAATAAACATAGCTCTATTACTTACTGCTTTCTTCTCTTCTAAAAAGGTATGTTCCATTTTAATGAGAAAAAGAATTCTTTAAAGCAAAACATGTAAGGTAAAAGTCATATTGAGTTTAAAAGTGTATGGGTTGGATTAGCGAATTTAGCAGTGAACTGGAAGTTGTGAAATCTCATTATTCAGATGCAACTAGCCTGGGCATTTTCTCTTCTCATTTGGCAATTTCTGCTGAGAAAATTAAAGCTCAGAGAAATAAATGAGTTGCCCAGAGTTCCTCAGCTGGTAAAAAACTAGAGTTAGAATCGAAGTGTTTTTACAGGTAAACCAGTGTGTTTTTCTGTGTCACAGTCATTTCTAATTGTTCCATCTTGGCCAGGCATGGTGGTGCATGCCTGTAATTCCAGCACTAAGGGAGGCTGAGACAGGAGGATTGCTGAGAGTTCAGCACCAGCCAGGGCTCATAGAAGTTCAGGGTCAGCTTGAACTACACAGTGAGACCCTGTCTCAAAAAAAAAAAAACAACTAATCGTTCCATCTTTCCAGCCCTCAAAGTTACATGGAATTTTAAAAAATATTTTACCCATGTTAGCTGAACAATTACCTTTCAGATAACAATGTGCCATATTTTAACTAGTGTTAATTTCCTATTTTTTTTTGAAATTCTGTATATTATTTGTAGAACTACTTTAAAATACAAGTTGAAACAAAAGAAAAAAAGAACTGAAAACATCACCGAAAAAAATCTCTGCTTACAGTTTGGTATATATTCTTCCAGTCTACCTCCCTTTTCTATATATCTACATGTGGATTTACGGATATGCAGCATTTGTTTGTTTGTTTGTTTAAAAACAAACCTTGAGATACCTTGAGATAGCTTCAAAATTATTCTATTATTAAACACTAAATAAGAACTCACAGTCACACAGTCCCTTGTGTGAGAGGGGCAAAAGATGTTTGTGGTGAATTTTTATCTATGATATATTGTAAATGTCTCTCCATATCATTAAATATTGTTGTATACTATTTCACATAATTAAGTAACATTTAATTATATTAATACACCATAAATTATTACCTACTTCCTCATCTCAGACATTTAATGTTTCTAATTTTTTAGTCTCATAAATAATACCATATAGATGAACAGCTTATATAGCTAAATCTTTGCCCACATTCACAATTATTTCTTTAGCTTTCCAAAAGTAGAACTTCAGTCTTGTTCAAAAGTACATGAAACTTTCAAAATTTAAAAGCATATATATTCAAACCACATTTAGACAAGTTGCATCAAGGTGTGATCAAAAATATAGCTAACACTTACATTTTAAAAATTATTACAGTAAGAGATACAATACCTTTTACCTTCCTCAAAATACTCACCCTTGCTTAGGTCACACCCCATTGTTCTTGTCACTTTCTGAAGCAGTTCAGTAAGTCCTCTTTCATGAGTGTCTGCAGTCGAGATGTCATGGCTACCTCCATATTTTCAATCAATTCAAAACATTTACCTTTCATGGTCATTTTGACTTTAGAGAAGAGCCAGTGTCCACACATTGTCAGATTCATTGAATAAAGTGGGCGAGAGCACATCATAACGTTTTTATTTGACAGAAATTCTTGTAAATGTTTTGAGCAGATTCACAACATCAGTGCAGCCATGAAAAGACACTTACAAAAGAGAGCTTCCAGAGCTGTTTCAAAAATGGCAAGAATAATAGGATAAGTATGTTCGAAGTGAGAGGGAGGATTCTGAGGGGGAATTAACAGCAATGTGACTTCATATAATAAATTTTTGAAACTTAAACATACAAGTATTTTCAATTTAAACATACTTCATTTTTTTTCACCATTAGACTTTCTTGTCATCTTTGACAATTTGATAGGCATAAATAGCTGATTCCTTTTCACTCAGTGTTCATCAATTAATAACAAAGTTATATATTAATAAGTACATTGCATATAAACATGTGCATACTGGTCACTTGTATTCTTTTGCTAATTATCTTTGGTCTAAACAATGATCTTTTCTTAAGACTATTTGTGAAACAATTTTCAACATCAACTGTCTTATGTTTTTATGCAGTATATACTATATCCATAGTCAAACTCATCAGCAACTCAGTTCAATCTGAAAAGTAACCACTTGAAGAAGGGTTTTATGAAAAGGGTGTAGACATTGAAAGGTGACTCCTTCAAGGATAAATCCATACTTTGTTGAGATTCTATTGTTCATTATGTCTAAAGTAGAGTACAAATTCAAATGTGTAATGAGATGCCATCGGGTGACAGTCTTCATGAAGACATTTTAGGCACAGTCAATACCAAAGAGGTAATCTTAGGTAAAAGATACTGATGATTGCATTTGACGAGTAAGCCTATTTTCCCATGGAAAGGTTAAATTTACAGTACATACCATAAAACTTCCTGGATTATTAGCCTATATCACATGAAAATAACAACATCTAAGATTTCAGTTATACCAAAAACTATGAAGTTGAAGTTTGCAATGTTTTTAAATAAGGAGAGGTGTTCAAGCAAATCTCAACTTACAACCTTATACTTCAGCAGAAAAGAGTCATAGGGGTTTGTAAAGGAAACAGGCATATAAAAACTCAATTTGTAAAATGTGTAATATGATTTTTAATAAGATGTGCACTTCTGTAATATATCAGATTGTATCTATATTGCATAAGCTGGACAATAAGGTTAGACCTATTTGTTATTTTTTAGCTTTCATGGCTTAGCAAACAGGAGTGTCATTTGCTCCTTGAAATTAAAACACACACGCAGCAACTCCCCACACTGCCTTTGATGAAGAATCTGGCCTTCTAGTTCATTTAACATGAAATAACAGATTTGTGTTGATGGTGCTTTTGTTCTTGATAGTGAGAGAACTTGTTACTGAAAAATTAGCTACTCACCCTCAAGCAATTTCTAACATTCCAGTTACTGAATAGAAAAGGGGAGAAGAGAGCAGATGGAAGCAAACAAAAATTGTATTAATAATACATAACAAAGTGCTGCTACAAATGATATTTCAATAGAGGAAAACAATAGGAAAACTGCAGTTTTCATTGGATCTTAATGTATTTATCAGTCTCTAATGCTTCCATCTCTGAGCAGTTCTCTTTTATTGACACGGCAACACAAATTGCAGAAGTAAATTGAATCATGGACTCAGAATGTAAAAATCAATGAGAAATAATTTTGTAGCACTAAAGTGAATAGTGTAATGCTAGGTATTCATTTAATTAACCATGAGCCTTTCCACATAATGCACAATCATTGCCAGCTTTTCAGCTCATAGTTGTTCCAGGAATAATGGGTTTGGGATTCATCTTTAGAAAACCTGCATTAATATTTGAAAGCGTTTAAATCCATTAGTGGGTCATCTGAACACTGCAGGTCACTTTTACATTGCTAATTGAAACAATAGTAATGGGTTATAATCTACTGTCTAATAATGCCTGGAGTGTTTTACCGCTTTTATATCTGCAGATTCCAGGAAATATGTAAATTTGTTGCTGAACTGTTATAAAAATATGGAAATTTAAGCTGCAGACATCAAAGCATTTTTTCCAAAAAAGCACGGCGTTAATAAACTGAAGAGTTTACACTACATTCTGGTGTCAGGATAAATTCCTTACTCTAGACCTTCCCTGTTCTCTCTTCTCCGCTCTGGGCGCAGCATCTGGTACTCACATTTTCCACGTTGCCATTAGGAGAAAGTGAATATCATTAAAGCAGTGAGTAAACAATCATGTCATTGTTTCCATATGTAAGCTATACATTGACTCAGCCTGCTGGGTCCTGGCTGCTTTTTTTATTTGCCCTACATGAATTTATGCAAGCGTTTTATTTTTCATGGAGATTTTCAACATATATCAACATTTTCTTGGATGGGGGCAGGACATGTGGCAGCAACTCCAGCATATGAAATGAGAATATGATTTCAGTGTGAAAACGTACATGTGTGCAAATACACACAGATAAAGGGAAATATAGGAGAAGGAGAGCATATCTTTCTGAATCCTCCTAGTAAATCGAATGTCATACAAATTGATACTTAACCAGCATTTTCTCTTTTAATTAAACATGCGTCTCATGCACTTACCTGAATCTTGCTATGCTTAATTACAGTCTGATTGTGCAGAAAATCCAGAAAGATGCATCTCATTATAATAAAGAAAATGCTCTGGCATAGGTAGACATTGTGCATGCATACACACTAATATTTTTATAAATGGAATATGTTTTTAGAAGCCCTTTAGACTAAAGCTCAAAGGAAAATAAAGAAATCCCTCCACTCTCTAGCATTACCAACATAATTCGCATTAGTAAATTTGGAGGAGAGGGGATGACTACAAGAAGCATCATGGATGCCTCTTAATTTGGTGCTGTATCAAGAAAAGCAATGTTTTAATTTCTGTCCTTCATGATCTTCACAAATGTGTTTACATCTGGTGAAGATATTATAAATTGGTACAAAATTTCTAATTTCATCCACAGGGCACTGGTGAGAGAGCTTCCAAGCAAGATAGTATGAATTGCACACACAGACTAGAAAAGCTCGTGTGTTAACGATATTCTCTATAGAGTTCAAATGAAACAGTTTAATAACTTTCATTGGGCTATGGATAAAAAAGGAGCCAAACATTCACTTGTTGCTGAAAACAGAAAAACAAAATTGTTGGAGATATACATGAGAGAATCACAAAAAGGAAAATTGACCTTGTACAGTGTTCCCTAAAATATTCCTGCCATGTTTCCTATCTTTCTCCATGCACTACTAAATCCCCTTTGAAGTTAAGTGTTCCTGTACTGGAATCAGCAGTATGGGACCTGGAGAAAGACAAAACAATGACCCCAGAAAGCAAGTTGTTTCTTTATCAAAGATGGACAAATACCATTAACCTATGATGCAATAAATAGCCTCCTCTACTGTATTTTTCATTTTCTATCAGCTGAAGGAATTGACAAAGGGATTGGGACTTGATACTCAACAGTGGAAACCCTGTTGTGATTAAATGGTATGAGAGATTTGGCTTTGTACACCCAGTTACAGCTCTTATAAGTTTGATTGTGCTCACAATACAGATAGGTACTTAAGGGTTAAAAGAAAAATCCCTCAATAATATCACATATCCAGTGAACCAAGAAATCCTATGTGAAGGTCAGAAATCCCTTTCAAACCCCTGGGAGTTTCTATAGCTTTACCCTTGTTGTTTAGCTGTATTATGATAATACCACACATGCAGAAGCACAAGAAACCAAATTGTTACCTTTCCCTTTAGACACATAGCAGTAAATTTCAGCTACAGATGCAAGAACTCACCTAATTGAATTTATACAAGTGAATTCCAGCACTTCACGCACACCATTCTTATCTTCACAGAAAGAACACTTTTATTTTAATTGTTTTGCACTTTAGAGCTCTATTTGTTTCCAGAGCTGGCAACTTGGCCATCATTTGGGAAGGAGAATTTGCCCACCTCGTCACCAAGAACATGCAGCCACCTTGTCCACCAGGGCTTTAGTGATTTCTCTTTCCCTTTAACTAAACTAGTGGTGCACATTTGAGATGTAAAGGAAGATCTTTAATGTAAGAGTTCTTCTAGTTCTAGGTTGGCAATCATTTCCTTTTAGTACATTGAAAGAACATTCATTTGGGAAACCTGATTCTTTCCCATAACTTAAAGCATCCATTAATGGTCTGTCATTCATTGGTTTGCTGGCTATTAGCAAAAGAAATGCCCAACCTCGCTGCCATGATCCACAGAAACAAATCTCTCATTTTACCATTTGCTCTTTGCTTTATGTTTTAGTGACTTAGTAGACCCATTTTCTTCTGGGTTAATCTGTTAGGCAATATGCTTTCTTGTCCAAAAGAGCTGTGACCCTGTTTCTGGATGAGATGATGAGGTTAGCACTTTGGCTGAATTGTGAAATCCTTCTTTCAGCCATTCCGTTGGAGCTTACAGTCTCATTTATTTAATTCATGTACTTAATTTACTGATTTATTCATTCATCCAGTGAATAATATATATTGTTTCCTGATTAACAGAAGGATTGAAGAGCTCACTGTACTTGAGCATGCATTGTTTATTAACGTTTTGATGTCAACTAAGTTTTATTCTGAGGATATATGAAGATACACCCATGCATACATGAGTACACACACACACACACACACACACACACACACACATGCCTGCCCATAAAATTTGGATTTCATCAATAAGAAACAAATTTCATCAATCAGAAAGAAATTGCTTGCACCAGTAAGCCAATCTTATTTTTTTATAATTTTCAAGTTCTAATCTGTTACTTTTCTGATTTCAATTGCATCATCTGTCAAGAAGGACAGGGCCTCATACAGCTTTAATTGAGGAACAGTCCTTTCACTCACCAGGGACAGTTCTGTCCTCAGTTCTGTGTGTGGTTTTCGGAGGGGTAAATGAGGACACCAAAAGGACAGGGCCCTTCCGAAGTAATACTTCCCTAAAGCCACCCTGCTTATTAGTGAGATGCCAACTTTCATCACCAGACAAAACATCTCTCTTCCCAATTATTCTATTTTGGGGAAGAAAGCATTTGTTCTACAGAAGCTAAAAAATGGAGGTAGTATAAGCACATCACTGATTAATTCTTACAATATTTATTACCTGAAAATTACAAACAATAACTGCTAACATTTAATAGATGTACATATCATTTGCTGAATATATATTTATTACCTGAACTTTATAAATAATAACTGATAATATTTAATAGGTATAGCAAATATGCCAGACATTGTCCATATCTCTGAAATTGAGGTATGTCTGACAATCTATAGGAAGTAATCCCTTACTTGGCATAGTGTATTTTGTTCATAAGATTTAAGGAGATATAGTCTATAAGATAAAGTATTAATTCATTCAAACATCACAACAAATGTATGAGTTAAGTATTACATTACAACCATTTTATAAATACAATGCTATACAAATGAAAATCAAGTTGCTTATTGAGGGCTAGCAGCTACTAGGTGATAGATGTAGAATTCAAAGCTAGGCAAGGCAATTACAAGGCCAGTATCCTTAACATCAATGCTTCACCAGCTCTCTGAGGACAGTGTCTCTTGGCTGGGTGTTTTGTTTTCCTGCCTAAATGATTTTGTCATCAAGATTATTAAAATATGTCCCGTAGTTCTCCTGTTCTTCCCCCAGTTAAACTGAAAGTTAAAGAAACCGCATGTGGTGTCTTCTTAGGGAAAGACCTGGCCTCAGATTCTAAAGAAGTTCAGCACCAGAATTGATTTAGTGATATGATACAATCTAGTATCACTGTGTATTGATTTCACAAATTGGAAACATGATGAGAGATTGAATTATGAAATGGGAAAATAGTTGGATGAAAAAAGAAATCATTGTGGAGAAAACTAAAATCATGAGTTTTACCTCTCCAAAACATTTAATAAATAATTCAAACTTAAAATATTTTACTTTTGTTATTTTTTTTGGTTTAAATCAGGTGAGATAGTAGATCATATAGATTCAGAGGTAGAGGAGAGAAGAAAATAAAACATGGTTTCAAACTAATAATAAATAATATATTATTTTCTTCATATTGTGGCTCTCACTTTTGTCATCAAAAATTAAAATACTCATATAAATAGAATTAATAGGTGTAACTTTACTAACTCGACCATATATATAATTATATCATTACTTTATTACACCAAGTAGCATAACAAGTTCATCATTATTATTTAGAACACGAACATAATAGTTTCAAATATATGATATGGCTGTGTCTAAAAATGCAGTTCAAATTAACAAGTTGAGGTCAGTGTTCTTAATGGTTTGATTACTTATATGGAAACCATTTGAGATGTGTATGCTAAAAGCAGTCTCTGAGCAGAGAGAAACAAGGTGGCATAATAAAGGTGACAGGTACAATAGGTCAAGATTTGTTAAATATAAAAAATGAAGTATATCATATTTATATGTGACTATCTAGAATGGTACGTGTTCATAAAATATAATTAGGAGGAAAATCATCATCTTCTTTGAACATAATTGAAAGATGTAAAGTAAAAATTATAGACTCTTACTGAACTATTTTGTTTCCTATAGAATCATACTTACCAAATTTAGAATGTTTCTATGTTAATGCAACTGCAAGTGGAAAATTCATGGATAGACTGGAAAACATCATTAATGTTAAGTAATTCATTTCTTCAGATTACTCTTATTCTTTTTATTCATGGCATAGAAATAGTCAACTCTCTCAGTAAGAAACCACTGGACAACTATACAGACATGCATATCTCTTTGCCTAATGTAATAATTTATAAGTGCTTGAAGGATAGAGAGAAGGGGGAGAAGAGGGAAGTGGATCATTCTATATCCTTCAGGTGAATAATTTACATGTTTGTTTTAAAAAAACCACAGCAAGGAATATGAATTATTTAAGATGACTTGTGTACAACTCAATGTGTTATAACTTTGGATAGCACATTCTTGGCCCTGGTGCCTCAGTGGTTTCAAAGACTTTAATGTCCTCTTTAAGTGGGAAGAAGGTTTTTTCACTGGGAGACCAAGACTCACAGGTCATTTGTTCTCAACCACAATGTGGCCATTAGTTTAAACCTAGATCAACTATTTTGCAATCAACTGGCAAGAGTTTAATTACTTTTGTTTGTTTTATCAGGATATTTTGTAGTGCCTTTCCTATCATAGATTATAATTTTGACAGATTTAAAATTACTACATTCATTTAAAAATATGTATTTCTTATATGCCTAACATTGTGCTAGGGCCTGTGAATGTTAGAAATAAACTTAGGATTCTTACCTTAAAGAATCTGGCAATGTTGTTAAGAGACAGTGAAAAGTTGAAACATTATAATTAACTCCACCTTCTGTACCTGAGGTCCTTCCTCATCCCCCTCCCCAGAAAAAGATAGTCAAAACAGAGAGATACATGATTTGATTAAATGGAAGTGAGTAACAAGAAACACTGTAAGAGAAATTTGCCACGAAAGTCTCAATTACAGATGGCTCCACAATGGAGAATTTGAGTACTTCCTGACTTCCGGCCAGCACCCATGGTGTGTGCTGATGGGTGGGGTGGGAGAAGAGATATGCATTCTTCATTTAGGGAAAGTATAAGGCAGAGAGACAAGAATGAACAAGATGTGGTTGGGGAAGAGAAAAGGAGACTAACAACAGAAGTCATGTGGAAGAACATGGCTGAATGAAGACAAATCCCAAAGAGCTTGGAATTTATTCATTCAATAAATATTTGCTTGGACAGCTACTATTTATGTAGCAGTTGGCTAGGAACTATGGAGGCAACTCAAAAAAAACAAACAAAAGATACCTATCAATTTCACAAACTTTGATATCTTTTCAGGAAGAGACAATTAAGAAAAAAAAAGACAATCTGAGAAACACTGGAGAGGTACCTAGCTCTGATTTGGTGGGTAGACCAAAAGGATATGAAGTAGTTTGCAGGAATAGGCATGATGAGAAGGGGGAGCAAGATCCCAACCCAAGAATGTGAAAGTTGAGTAGCATGCTTTGCCATATGTTGGAGTAATGTTGCAAAATTCCAAATTAAGATATCCTATAAAATTGTGGAAAATAAGTCCAGATTTGGGGAGTTTTTACAATAGATGGAAAGAACGTGAAAAGTAGAAATGGATTAGATTTTGACCACCCAAAACCATTCAAGAAGGATGACAGAAAAAGTAGAGAATTAAACCCAGGAAAACCATGAAAGAACATTTAAAATGTTCAGAAACATCCTCAGATAATCTACTCTAAGAATTTTCCAAATAGGAGCACACACTTCATAAATCAGAGTTTCATTTGGGGGGCCTTATTTGGACAGAATGTAAAAGACTCTTCCCTGAAGTCTTTCCCTTTTGCTGTGACACTATCAGAAGTTTGCGGTGCCTCTCCCTTGGGGCCTGTTGTGACAGAGGTCATCAGAAGCTCTTCTAGGCTTTCCGGTCACAATGACATTGTAAGGAAATGGCAAAGACCAGGAAGTACAGTTTATGTCTCCTTGAGGGTTTCTAAAAATTATGTTCTAATGTGTCCAGCAATATACCTTCTGCCTTTTTTGGTGTGTTTTGTTTTTCAAGAAAGAAAAGATCAGTCAGTTTTCAGGCCCCCACACACCATACCAGATTCGGAATATGACAAAATGCAGGGCAGGAGCATATATCTAAAACATAAAGCGTTTCACCCACTAGGAGAATTGTCTTACCAGCTTACGCTCCACTGCCAGGACAGAGGTAGAGCCCACGAACGTTCAGAGACGTGATCTGAACTGCTGACCTTTCAAACTCAGAAAAACAGAAAACCAAGCCAGCAGAACCACACTGAACACCCCACCCTGTGATCTCTGGTGAAATGTGTCCCCATTGAACATTTTCCGCTCCCTCCCCACCCCCCTTGGTAACAGTTCTGAGAAAGGATCAACTTCAGCTGTGCAACATGCTGGCCAACATTTCAGAAACCCTGGAACCAATTTATCCCATCTGGAAATTAGTTTCAGCTTTTATTGCTGCAGAATTTAGTCCAAACCAGGCCCGATTTCCAAAAGGAGGTCCCTGCTCCTTCACTTCAGAAATTTCTCTTTTCTAAAGTGCACTCATTTAAAAGATTTAAATGATAATGAGAATCAAAGATCTTTTTACACCAACTACATTTTCCCATATAGTATTTCCCCCAGGTTGCTTCTTTCTATGGACATGAAGCAATTCTACCATCAAATTCTACAAAAAGAGGAATTTGAAGTTTTCTGTTCTCCCGTAGATGATTATTTTAGTCAATTTTTCTCTTATGTCAGATAATGATTCAGTTGCTTTCCTAGAACAGCATCTAGATGGGCTGCTTAATACCCCCCTTTTTTTAGTAAACAAAGATACAGGACAAAATATTAACAAGTCTGATAAAACCATGTCTCCAAAATCCATTTTTACAAACCTATCAAAAATATACAATGTCGAACATTTCCAATGAACTTATACTAAGATTTCTTTGCTTCAGTCCATCTGTTACCGATTAAACATTTTATATTTCCATTGTGATTAATTATGCTATTTATATATTTGAAAATGATTTGTTTGGAAAGGTATAGTCTAGTGTAAGTCTTTCATTTCTGAGAATGACAGCCCTTCACAAAGTAGAGCAACACTATGCATGCAGGAAATTCACCATCTGCTTTCTTATGCTCTTATAACAAATTACAAACCTATAGCAAAACAGAATTGAGGGAAAACAGAGTATAAATAATGCTAATGGTATTCATTTGAGATGTTCAAAATGTATCCATTTTTAATTAAGCCAAGCTAGTCTCTTAGTCCCCAAAGAAAATTGCACTATTTTACTGTTAGTTACACTCAGCTTGTAGGTTAAATTGCCAAATGATCAGACATTTTTGACCTGGTCTGCAAGCCACCTTAATTCCTTCTAAACTAGGTTGACTTTATCAGGTGTTAGGACAGTCCAAGATGGTGCATGCCACACCCGGGTGTACCTTAATCCGCTAAAGAGAACTTGATTAGGGTCACAGTCGATATAACTAAGAAAAAAAAATGCTCTGGAAAATGTGCAATAGACCATTTTCCAACAAGCATGATTGTTGGTGCCAACAAACAGTAAAGTTTGTGCCAGCAATTTCCCACCATTTGAAACTTAGCTATTGTTTCATTTTTGCATGACCAAACAGGCATCTGAAACCACAGACTAAAACCATTTCATTCTGACTAGCCAAACTGCTTTCAGTGAAATTTTGTAAATCAAAACAAAATTACTCTCACATTAAAATAAACTTATTCAAAATATTGGATCTTCATTTCTTTTATTATTTTTTAATGATCATCATCCATCCCCAGGAAAAAAAGAACTCTAGCACACGGTGCCCCTAAAGACACTTAGCTAAGGTAGCCAGGAACCACAGCTCGTGTTCTTCTGGCTCCTGTTTTTCTAGTCAGTGGCCCACTCATTAACACACCCAAGGCCTCCGTGGCTGTGTGCCCTGCATGCCGTTTGTTTGCTCTGTGTGTCTCTGATTGTCTTTGCTCTCCTGTTTTCTCGATCCCAACTGAAAGCTCTTCTATGACTTCTGGCATCTCTATTAAGTAGTGAGCCGCATGGAAATGATTAACTTTTGAACTGCAAAACTGAGAACACTCTCTTGCACACTGTGGAAATGAAACATGTCATGTAGCAAACGGGTTCCCCTGATGGAGTTTGCAGCAAGAAAGAAAAATCATTGGCTGAGATTTCAGTTTTGTTGTTGTCATTGTAGATCAAAAGGATGTGATCATCCTTTCTGATGGCTCTTTCTCCCCCCTTGGTAAACAGCCTCTGAGTGAGTTCATTAAATATTTAAACAGCCCTGGTATCTATTAATGTTATCAGACACATGAAATATGTCTGATGGATTTATTCTGCCGTTAAGGAGCCATACCCCAGTGTCCCTCCTGGGACCAAGCTCCAGCTGTTTAAACTATAATTCCATCACTAGGAGGCATGGTGAAAGCACTGACCTCTTTGAAACGGACTCGTTGCTACTCAGCCTGTAAATTGCAAATGAAACCTTTCTGTAATAATGTTAAAATATGCATGCATAGGAATTAAAGCACTTGGGGTCACTGGCAAAGCCTGATGTGTTTTCTGTAACCTCTAAACAGCTGGTAGTAAGAATCCAATAAATCAATGCCTGGAGAAGATTAGTGACTGGGGGTATGAGTCTTTTTGGGTTCAATAGCTCTTCCACCATATATGGAGAAATTTCAGTCAATTCTCTGAAGTGTTTAAGTTTCTAATTTCATTGCTACTTATTTGTTCCTGATTCTCAAAGAAGATATGTTGATAGCGTGGTATTTACTTATCCTCCATAAAATCAATCTAATATGAGATTATGCATGAGGGCCTTCAAACTGTGAGCTAATTTGTTGTCCCATTTTTATCTACTTGAAGCATATGAGAAAAAAAACCATGACAAATAAGATAAAAGATGTCTTTGCCAAATCTTCCACTGAAGCAAAGATATGTTTTTAGTTTGCTGGTGGTAGACTATCCGTGCATTATAAATGTGTTTGTTTTACATCAACTTAACTTGATGTGAAAGTTCTTACATGACTTACAAGTAATACTGATAAAGTCAGGTGTCGACACCTCTCAGAAATTTTAGTTTCAAGACTGAATTGAAAGAACTGGACTAATTTTCTTAAGAAACTTGTTATTCTTTCTGAAATCATCAGACAGGTGGCAGACCCAGTAACTGAAATAGAAATGAATCCTTTAGTACTGCTCAGTGTTAGACATATACATCTATGGCTGCTAATTGATAAAATGTAGATATAACTGGTGAAACACAAAACCCAGGGAAATGCTGTACATATATTACCTTACAGTATAAAGATCCCAAAAGATTTAATAAATAGAACAATGGCCTAAATCTAGTAAGATGAAAACGGCAATAAGTGCAGAATCTTACATTTGGTTCTTTGGAGGAAATTATGTAGGAAAATTGTGTTGGCAAAATACAAAGAAGGTAAAGGGCAGAATTCATTTCTCAATGAAGTTTGGGTATCAGTTAGTTCACTCTGGCCTTTGCATATTCTTTAGTGTGTGAGAAAGGTTAATGATAAAATGAGAATGTGAGACGCAGGGAGGGGGCAGCAGGTCTGTGCTTTGATGGAATAAAATTAAAACAAGCAGAAAGGTTCTGTCATCTAGCAAGTAATGGAGGAAATTAGGAGAAGCCCCTTGGCTACATGTACAAATTTCTTCTGTAACTATGTCAGTCTATCTAGGACAGACATAGATGACACAAATCCTTTTTCACCTCTAGCTACTAAGTACTTCTGTATTTTGAGATCACAGTTAGACCACAGAATTGAGAGTCAATAGACTGTTGAATAAACAATTCCAATAATACACAAAAAATAGGACTGGACTTAGTTCTACCATGAGTAAAATAAACAGATTTTAATTGGCTTCAAGCTTATTATGAGTCAGCTCCATGAAGACTGCCAATGAAAGTTAATGTAATCTTATTTTTCACTGGTCCACATAGAAGCTAGCCTACAGTAGATGATAGTCTGGCCTATTGAACGCATTGGTCACACTACTTCTTGAGTTTGTTTATCTACATGGTCTACAATTCTTTGGAAAGGACAACACTGTTTTGAGATTTCTCCAGATGAAGCCAGATGGCAAGAGAGCTGAAATGATCTCAAATGATCAATGGCAGTCAGCACACAGTAAGTGCTCAGTAAGTGAATTAAAGTGGATTAGGAATGGGTACTGGAGTTGGAAAGGGGATTAGATCTCAACTCTGAGGCACCAATTAATACCATGAGGCTACTTACTGGATATGTATTATAAGGAACTGGTTTTCACCAAAATATGAAAAAAAGCTTAATAAGAAGCACTGGTATCTGAAGACTAATAGGCTGCCGCAGGATATAATGAATCCTCTAATGTTGGAAATACAGATTATAAAATGATTTGGTTTGGTAAAGGATTCACATATGGAAAAAGACTGTGGATGGGATGGCTTGCAATCTTTCAAATTCAATGAATCTATAATTTCTTAAAGATCCCAGAGAAGGATTAAGAAAAAGGATATTCCAAAACACATAAATGGGAAGTCTCTAAAAGAGAAATTATACAAAGAGGTTTCCAAGACAACACTTCTAAAGTAGTAATGCCCACTTTTTCCATGCTGAAAAAATTTATATAGCAAAAGAATATTCTCACAAATTCAGCAAATCCAATTCAGTGTCCCCATTTAGAGAGCAACACTTTAAGCAATTAAAACACTATTTGAATTTCACTGGAGCTTTGGAAAAAGATATATTTAGTGGTTATTAACCCAGTACTTATCCTTCCATTGCACAAAATGCCTCTTTTCCTGAAGAATCCCCTGCAGAGAATTCCCAGGCTGGGACAGGGCAGCTGCCTTTCAATTGGCATCCAAACCACAGGGCATAGCCAATAATAACTTGCAGTTAAAGTAGCTGCAAGAGAAAGATGGTAGTCATTTAAAATAATTTCTGCCCCTGGAATTTTTCCCTTTTCATTTTTAATTACGTAAGGGTCAGTTCACCTAGAATTCTGGGTTTAACTCTTTTAAATAATTTTTTTAAAGATCAAGGTATAAGCACAAAGCAGTATGGGTACTCCTTCATGGGACATAAGCTTTAGGGAACTAAAGATAGGTTAATTCCATGCCTGATTCATTCCATGGGCCATTTAACAAGAGTCTCTGGAATTGTTCAGCCAATAATGAACTCACAGGATCTAAAGGTAATCACTGCTGCAATTATTAAAATTTACACCAGAATTCTATTACCCTTTCTACAGATAAGTGTTTTGTATTAAGTGGTCTAGAAGAGATGCGTGAATTGGTTCAATAATACCAGAAATTTCTGCTATTTTTTCTTATACTCACTCTCCTTTGTTCCTCAAGCATCAAGCTATGCTTCTAGATAATTTTAGGGAAATATTTATTCGTAGTTTGTATAGTAATTTAAATTTAAATCTGTTTTTCAAAAATGTATTAACTCATTTAATTCTTACCACCCAGGCTGTATTCATTGTGGATGGTATTAAAAGCTAATCTCTTAACTTCACAGCTACTACCAAGCACTATTTTAAGCACTTTTTATGTGTTACCTCATCTGATACAACCACCACCATGCAATAAATAACATTTATTCCACATTTTTCAGATGAAAAAAAAAAACTTGAAAGGTTAAAGATATCAAAGAAAGTCACACAACTAGTAAGTGATAGAACCAACATTTGTGTTCGGAGAGCTTGCTGCGTTACTCTACAGCCCATCTGTCCTGCTTTGTGTCTTCACAGTCCATGCTGGTACATAGATTCTGCCACAGTTAGTGAAAAGAAACATGACAGTATTTGTCTTTGGGGGAAAGACACATAATCTGAATACAAGATTTCCCTTTGATTCTTGTAAACCTAGGAATAGCAGCCGTAATCATTATAAAGGTAAAAACAATGAGAAAGTGACCGTGGGTCAGTGATGTCACTAGTGTTGTAAGAAGACAAAGAAGTCAATCTCTATTTGGTCCAATACTGTCACAGGTATCAGCTATAAGCAAGTATCAAATATAATTTAAATAATCTCATGTGGTTAGTACTTGTTCAGAAATCAAATAATTCTCAAAATGCCATAAAAATGTGGTTATACTCTAAGAGTTTCGTGTTTAATGCAAGGCATAACATTTTCTAGCGTGCAAAAGTATGTTTATCACTTTGAGTACTTATGCAAACAATCAGAGCACAGAACCCTTTTAAATGTAATTTGATTACCAGTCCACAGAACAAAAAGAAGTGTATGCACCATTAGCGAACTCTTACTCCTCCTTTTATGCTAATTACTGTTAGAAAATAAAATGCATTCACAAGAAAAACTATGAGTCATATCCTATGGCTCTTTCAAACAATGCCTGGTCATTAAAGAAAAATACGTGGCTAGACACTTTTCAACCCTATTGTTCATATGCGTGAACAAATCTAGTTCAATCTCTGTATTTGTTCATTTGAGGAATGAAATGTTATTACTGTCCACCCAGTCAGTGGGACTACTAGGTTGAGAGAAGTCAAGCACATGCTGATTCCACTGACTGCTTCCAATTATTTTGCAAACATTTTGGGTTTGAGGAAACTCAAAACACATTTTCTAAGTTCTTTTCCTTTAAAACCCATGTGTTTGGTAAGAGAAATTTAATCCATATGTTTCTGATTCATTTTGAGTTAACTCATCAAATTGTTGATTTTTAAGATCTATTTGATGTCCAAAAGCTTTTTGATGGTTGTTATTTTTCCCTCTGAAAGAGTATTTTGTTTTTTCATGTGTAAACAAACATGGATCTTAAAGATTCATGCTCCATATACCAAGGATTTGAGTGGGTGCTAACTCATTCAAACCCATTTCCCTCACCCAGGGGAAATTCTGACATGTATAATAGCTCAAAGAGCTCAGATTGATTTTTATTTACATGACTTTCCTTTCAAACCCAACCTAAATCATGCTTTGAGTACATTTTATGAAATCCAAAAATATTTTATATTTGATTTAATTTAATCAGGAGATAAAATCAACAAAACTTTTCTTGAAACCTGCCTTTGAGGGGAGACATGTTCATATTGAAGATGAAAGGAAAGAAGAAGGACATGGCTTCCCTAGACAAGAAAATCCTATTGCTTATCTAATGGTCCCCAAATTGAGATTGAATAATAACTTATTTGGGACAAATTTACAAGGGTATTTATAAGTCTTGTTATGTAATTTAAAAAAACAAGGGAATCCAGAAATTTTATAATGAAATATACGCAGGGGAAATCTCTAGCTTCCTTTTGCTTAACTTTTCTTGGGAGTGAACTGGAAGGAAATGAATGATAAATGTTGGTCTGCCTGTATGATTAAAATACTCTAGCTCAAGCCGATGTGTGCCATCATCAAACACCACTGGGTTTAATGACCCCACTGAAAGAGAGGCTATCAGATGAGGCCCCAATGAGTTAGTCTCCATGAATAGCGAGTGAAGAAAAAAGGATTTCACAGATCTTGTGAAACCCAAACTGCCCCAAAGCCTAAAGCAGAGTGCACATAAAAGCTAGCATCCATCTCCTCATCAGCAGAGAAAATGTGTTTTTTTCTTTTTTTTCGTGAAACATCACAGCAAACTGATTTTCATGCACGAATGTCTGCCCAGTGCACACATCTGCAAAGCAAACATCTACAGCTAGCCCAACAAATTACTCTTAAATTAACAGGTAGATTTCTGCATTACAGATGTTTTTACTGTGCAAAATATTTCCTTATATTGGAGCCCCTGAAGGGTTCCTGAAACATGTGGAATTCAGTCACCAAAATGAGAAGTTGGGACATTCTGATGCCTTGATTAACATGGAAAAAGGCAAAGGAAATGTTTTCTTGCCTGACTTCCAGATGAGTTATAGGCTGAAATGCCTAGAGAAGCTGTTCTT
Organism: Cuniculus paca; assembly: GCA_004365215.1. Taxonomy (NCBI): domain Eukaryota; kingdom Metazoa; phylum Chordata; class Mammalia; order Rodentia; family Cuniculidae; genus Cuniculus; species Cuniculus paca. The sequence continues at coordinate 34,241 of RJWT010000738.1, read as the reverse complement.
TCCACTCCAGAAGTAAACGTCATCCATTCCTTGTATGAGAAAATTTTGGGGTGATCAAAACGCTTCCTGCTCAGATGAAGGAAAACCAAACAAAGAAAAGTAGCTGCTTCCCAGTGCTTTCTTTCAAAAGGACACAAGCCAGCCTCCACTGATTATTAATTTTTTTATTGACTTCTTTTTCAATTGTATTATCTTAAATGAAATATTTAAAAACCTGGATATTTTATTCTGAAAACAACACCAAACTGAATTAATGCCAGTCCCTTGGTATTCAATGCATTCACCAAATTCTTCTTACAGAAACAGTACCAGGAAAATTTGCACCATAATGTGAGATATATATAATATATACACATATTACACACAAGCATGTGTGGATGCACATATACTCTAGCATTTTAATATTGATGAAAAACTCTCACCCTAATGATTTTAAACAAATTGACACTAATAAAATAATAGTAGCCTTTCTTTGAAGTAAGAACAAAAGTTCTATGCAACCTGTCTTTGCTTAATTTGTATTTTGAAATTGAAAAAAATAAAAGTTTAAAGTGAAAAAGGATTGCATAACTCTGAAGCATGTTTGCTACTATTATCAAAACTGAACATTGTACAAAATTATCAAGTATATCTCAAACCATCATCACTATGGACACAACTGACATCACTATGGACACAAATCCTTCCCTTTGAGAAGCAAACATAAATATCTTCTAAAATGGTAGCTCTTTCCTCCATTGTACATTAGAATTATCTAGAGACTTTTTAAAGAATTGCAATGGCCAAGGCCTACCCTATACAAAATGTATCAGAATTTCCAAGACTGATGTCCAAGTACTTGCACTTTCTTAAAGTTCTCAGGTATTTATCATAAACAACCAGGCCTAAGAATTTTCTTTCAGGGGACTTCCTATCCCTTTGACTCATGGGATTCAGTCAGTGAGAAGAGAGACTGGTAATGGGAGAACAGAAGGGGCTCCTAAAATAGCAACAACTGTTCTGTATAAACAATGAGGTCCATACTCGCCATCTGAAGAGATATGAAATGAAATAAATATAACTTTAAAGTCAAGCTTCCTGTTTATAATCTTTGAAAGGGGAAAAATTAGTGACCTGCAATTAATGCTATGAATGAAACTACAAAACAAATTGCTATGCAATTTTCATCAAAAATTGTATATTTACTACCTTTTTGTTGTTGTTGTTATTTTGGATCTCTTACTATATCTGAAATAATTGTTCATTTAGGTCCTGGTGCCCTTGCATAAATCCATTTAAACTTGAAAATAACTCCTTAAACTATCATATCAGACTCTAGGTCAATTTGGCATTTAAAAGAAACTTTTTAGGGTTTAAAACATCAAATTTATGAAGCAAATGCTATTATCCTTTACTTAGTCTCCTTCAAAGGTATTTTAAAGGATTTTTTAAATAACAAAGGAAAAGACATTTTGCAAGTCATTTTTAACATCATTTAGATTCTAGTATTCCCTAATCAAAGACTCTGATTATACTGTTTCAAAACAGTATTTCCCACAGCAATTTAATAAAAACACACAAGAAAGCTTTTTAAAAATCACCCGGACTCACAGTAAAGATCGTGTATTAAAAAGTATACAATCTTTTTCCCAAAGGCTAGAGTATGTGTCTGATTATTAAAGTCATATGGACATGAGAGAACACTAAAATATAATAATGAATCTGCAGAAATAATAAACTGAATGCTTCAAGAAAAGTCAAAGAATTCCTAATCTTGATTGTTTCAATCTATACTATGTTGCACAAATATTCTGGCGTTTTAAAATACACCTTAAATTTTTTGCTTCCTGCTTAAAATCACATTGTGTTCATAAGCCTTCCAAATGCAGTTTGACATTCTTGACATGGTACATAGATCTTGAATGATTCGTCCTTCACGACTTTCTCCAACCTGGTCACTGCCTTTTGAGCCATCTCCCACCATAGCCCTTGTCTTGTCCATTTAGCCTTGGCCACAGTTTCTGTCCGTAATGTCCTTTTCTCCTTAGAATTCACTTTTCTTTGTTTCACCGTAGTTTTTCACCCACTGCTGTGGCCAACTTCTACTCACTCATCAAAACACCTCTTATAGATTTGCCTCTGTAGAAGCTTTCCCTGTTCATCAGATCCCACACTCTTCTTACCTTTTCCTCTGTACTTTTTCTAAAATGTTATCATCTTTTTTCATGAATAAATTGTAAACTCCTAGAACAAGGGACCATATCTTATTGTCTTTTAACAATTTAGCATTCCTTGTACTAAGAAGTATTTTACTAAATATGAACTGATTGAATGAATGAATGAGTTGATGAATAAAAACATTCAAGAAGTATAGTTACATTTAAACACAAATATCTTCACCTATGCTTTCTGAAATACTTTAAAGGAATCCTTGTGAGCCATCTGAAATGTATACACATATTTCCTGGGACAAATGATCATAGTTTTCAGCAAATTTTCCCCTTTTTTTCCTCTTAATATTTAAGAAACAGTAAGTTCACTTTCTACCTCAGTTTTAGACGTAGGAATCCTGAACTGTCTTCCAAAAGTTCATACCAATGGTTAATATATTGAGGAAAGTATTAACAACACGTAAATTTCTCTGCTCCTAATCAAATCAAGCTGGCACTTATTATAAAGGAATCAACCACCAAATATGTTTAAAGTTCATTAACTTTATATTAGATGTGTTTATATGTGTTCAGCCCAACACATTTGCAAAATTATTTTATTTCTTGCTGTCAGCACATGTTCCATTTATCTTCATATGTAATTAGAAATTCAGGCTCAGGATTGGATGAATAAGTTGACCAAAGACATATTTGGTTTATAGGAAAGGATTTCTTCTTCAGTTTGTGGAAAAGTGTCTAAGTTTCAAAATAAATGAAGCAATAAAGTACCTAGTTTCTAATTTGGATGTTAAGGAATCAGCGATTTGAGCATTAATTTCAGTTTAACTGGTGCTTGCTAAGAACCACTTGGTAAAGACATTGTATTAGGGGTTGGCATGAAGACTGAGGCACAATCAACACCTCACATTGTGGCTTCAAATTGTGCAGTCTGAATAATCATTTCTGAGTAGCTCGATGATTTTTCTCTAAAATATCAATCACCCACACGAGATGAGTTTAGGTATGTTTCAATTTCGAATTTGGAAAGTTATATGCTGAAATATATTCTTTAAAGTAAAGGTTTTAAAGTCTCTATAACATGTAAAGTACCCTCTTAAATTTGAGATTGAATTTCCTCTATGGCACAATCTTGTGGACTTAAGTAATACCTTTGAACTTTAGTGAGACTAAACTCCTGTGGAATTCCCAGACCTGGGAATTTCTGTTACCCTTCTCTGAGATTGTGGTTCAGTGAGCAGGGAGCCACTACATCTGCATCTTGAACCACATCCATATCAAGTGAATTCAACACAAGTGCGGGAAGCACACTTTACAGTCATCCCTGGAACTTCGGGAACTAGCCATGAATTGTAGGTGTAATAGTTTGCAATAGAAACAATTTAAAATCCTTTTAAGTGGCTTCCCCATTATATGTCTTGGGATTTGATCATACCCGATTGTTGTCATTTGCCCTTATTCCTGTGTACACGTTTCGGTAGACGGGAGACAGAACATGATACACTTAGATCCCAGATTACCTACAACAGAAGTCTTGGGACTAATTTCCCTTACCTTAACACTATTTACTGAAATGTTAATTAAATTCTGTTTTAAAGAGCTAATCTTGGCTTTGGACCAAACAAATTGATGATTTTAGAATGTTCATAGACTTTAAAACTACATGATATTGCCTATACATTTAATGCTTAATTAATTACCTTGGCTGAGTGACTTTGGCCTGTTTTAAAATATAATTCATTTTGCCCATGAAGCCATAAGAAATAACCTCATCTGGTGCCCCAAACCACTAAGGTTAGGAGAAAGATGTGTTAAGTAGCTCTAGCACCAGAGCCTTTGCTTATGAAGCAGCTATGTACCAGCATTTGTTAGTTCCACGTTGCCTCCAGCCAGAGTATCTGATAATCAATATTCCTTGCTTTTTGCTTCTTCCATTTGAAGTATGAATCTCCTTTGCCTTAGCCGAGATGTGTGAGGTAGCCCTTTCTACATCCATTTAGGTCTACATCAGCCAAAGTCACTAAAATTTCAAGCTAAAAGTGTTAGCTATGTCTTGGGATGTGGATGGGAGTAAGGGATGTTTTATCACTTATACTCTAGAGTTCAGGGCAGATGTGCACAATTCCTTCTGTTCTCTCTTTTTAAACTTCTGATGAAGTTTTCAATGCAACATCATTATACAAACTTTCTTTTTATGAGCTGCCGTTTTGATAAATAGGCTCGGAGCAAGATGAAGAAGGGTAGAAAGGAAAACTTGACTGCCTGATTGATCACATCACAGTGATTTTTCTCAGAGTGCCATTTTGCAGGATTCTGTTGTCTCTCATCTTTGACCCAAAGATTCTAATATCATTGATAATAACCAGGAAATTGTGACTTGGTTTCTTAAAAGGATATTTAAAAACATTCTTCATGCTTACCCTTTGGAGCATTTAATCTTTTGACTATTCTAATCTACGCTGTGTTGGATCCCTTACCAGAAAGCCCTTCATTTATTTCCTGGAATAAACCAAACTTGTCTTATCTCAGAGCCTATGTGTAAGCTGCTCCCACTGCTGGGAAACCATGTTGCTCTTCTTCTGGTCAGCTCAACCACCTTCAAGAGACAATCTTCAAGGCTTTGATTAATGTCGGCTGCAAGGAAAAGCACCCTTGGCACCTAGTGTAAAGTAGCTTCCCCTATTGTTTCTCATAGAAGCTTGCTTTGTTGTTTATTTGTGTTTTGTGGGTTTACTGTTTGTTTCATTTTTGTTTCATGAAGATTATAATAATAGTAGCTAATATGGATTGTGCTCCTCCCACATAGGAAATCATGCTCCAAGGTTTTGGAAGTGTAAGTTTTTTCATTCTTATTATGATCATATAAATATACATGATTTTTAGGGGGTACTTTTTTTGTTTTGCTTTGTTTTGTTTTTGAGACAAGCGCTGGCTGTGTAGTTCAGGTTGGACTTGAACTCACTATGTAGCCCAGATTGACGTTAAACTCACAGTGATCTTCCTGCCTCAGCATTCCAAGTGGTAGGATTACAAGAGTGCACCACCATGCCCAGCGTACATGCTTTCATTATTGCCATGATTAAAATGAAGAAACTGAGATGTGAAAAGTTTAATAATTTGTCCACAAACTTCAAACCCAGGATTGGAACCAATTCTAATTCCAGAGATCATACTTTAAATAACACTATGCTATCTCTTGCAATTAAAAATTACACGTGCATGCTTACAACTTATTGTTTATTTTGTATCTCCCTTTTTCCTGTGGAATTGCCATGAATGAGGGAGTGTACTGATTCTGTTTACCGTTGTATTGTTAGAACCTAGGACAGAATTTGGCAGACACTAGGCACTTAATACAGACAAGCAGCAGAAAAGTGATAGAAAAGACAAACTAAACCAACAGTGAATGATCTGATACGTGACCAAAGAGATGTCATATTTTCCGTGGTACTCATTACTCACATTAGCTGCATCTCAGACCTGAGTGGTGATGTTCATGAAGAGAAATGCGCAAGTTGCATTCTCTAAGGGCAGACTGGAGGATATACCCAATTTGCAGACAACAATGCCTGTGGACAGTAACCTGACTTCAAAATAAACCCTTGGACACTTCTTAAGGCTCCATGAGAGTGACTGCAGCTGAAATGAATCCAAGATTCAGGAACACACTCCTCTTGCAGCAGCAAACATAAATCTAGCACCTAGTCATCATGGGCTAAAGGCCAGCAATGTTCCAGGCAGCACGGAGACTTTGTTCAAAACTCGCTTCTTCAAAGGCAAGCAAAAACTGAGCATATCTTGTAAACCGGTGCCATGTGGGTGGGCAATATTGACAGTGGGCTGCAAAACCACACCCTCGACAAGCAAATCAATGTCAAACAGTTGGTTTGATTTCAGGGTGACAGAATGACAAATGGAAACTGGCCCCCATGAGGTTAGGGCTTACTGTGGCTTACACAATTTCTTCTCTTTTAATTGAATAGAGTGTGGGGTAGTTGGATAGAGGAAGAGACAAAAGGTGGCAGCTGAGCAAAAAAGGACCTAAAGATACAAGAGAAGCAGGGCTTCGTTGACTACTGACCCACAGTGTGTTCTCCAAATGCTATTTGGGAAATGATGCTTTCAGAGAGTGTGGCTCTTGCTCCTGAATGCAGAGCAGACATTTGCCGGTGCACACTCGCAGGAACATGAATTATACTTCTCTGCGCCTGATTTGTAACTACACCTGTACACTCTTAGAAATGCTAATAGACAAATATAAATTTAGGTACAAAGGAAAATCTAATAAGAAGAGCTTTTGAATGTGTAAGAAATGCCTAATTTTTTGCAGTCATTAGGACTAGAAGAACATGCTTATAGTAATTAGGTAAGATGGATTTCGAGGCCGAACACCACCCACAATTTGTGTAGTCTGGGGGTCAGGCGGGCAGCTGCAGAAACCGCTCGGCTAATTATGAGAATTCACTGTTCGTTAATAGAATCTCTCTCCACAAACAGCAGCTGTGTGTTTGCTCACGCAAATTATTAATTCTGGCCTCGCCTCAGCTGCAAGTTTCTGCTGCGCAGAAAGGAATCCTCAGATAGAAGTGTCAGTTATTACCCAAGCGATACCGAGAAGAGAAGAAAAATATGAAATGAAGGAAAATATCCTCTAATCACAGGTGTATAAAGATTTTGCATCTACCTCCCTTTTATGCCTTTCACTCCCAAACAATTGAATGCCAATTTTGGAACTCATTAATCTGTAGGCAACCTAGCGAGATCTAATTTATACCTGTCAGGAGCAATGGGCAGCAGCTAATAGGAAAGTAATTGCAATATAAGTCTGCTTTCCCACTTGATAGTATGCAAGATTTTAATGACAGCCCTTCTCTATTGGAATATCAGGCTGGCCAACAGATACGTTCTCTCTTTTTAAGAGAGTCTCACTGGGAACAAAAGAGATGTCTCCTTGGGTTTTATTATATACTGCAAATAAAGTGATAACGGCACAGTAGATGAAAAATGGATGTGCACCTATTTATTCTCTAGAAGAAATGAAAGCAATATTCCTGCCACACAAACTGTGAACCAGTATTCTCACATTTTATGTTGTTAAAACAATAGCTGGCTGGAATGTAGCATTCACATAAAATATTATCTCCTGTTTCAAAATGAACTGAATATCTATGCTCAATGATGACATAGTTTGAAATGTCAGGGCACTTAAGGGTCTTAAGATTTCCCATATGCACTAAAGTGTTTAAGAACAAAGGGTAGTATTTATTATATAAAAAGGGGGGAGGAAGTAGCTCTTCTACAACTTTTTTGTTTCTTCTGGGATTGTCTTAAATGGGATTTTTCTCTGAACAAATTAACATCAAAGGTTATTTAAAGTCACAGAATATGTTAGGTAAATCGTACTTTTTAAAATGACTTTTTGTTTCTTCATTCATTGTCCTAGTGGTTGATCTTCAAGGTGATCCTTGGTTCAGACAAGAACTAAAAAATTATGAGTTCTGAAACATGAAGCCTAGGTTCAAATACTTGGCTTTACATGTATTCCCTGTACAGCTTTGAACAAATCCATTAACCTCTCTAAAACACACATAAACCTTCATGTGCTTATAACAGAACCAAATAAAAGCATGCATGTGTAAGAACTTTGGAGGGAGTCAAAGCAACCTTAGTTGTTACTGTTTGGTGACAACTGGAGGTGCTTGTGAAGAGAGCAAACATTAAAATGCAAATTCCTTGACAGAAGGAACAGAGGACACTGCTTATTATTGTACACCACATGTTGGATGCTGTCATTCTCCTTTCCAAACCAAACCAAATTCATCCAGTCTGTTGGGGTGTTTGATTTGAGCTTAAAATCTGTCTTAGACATTGCAGAAAGTACAAAGTAAATAGTGAATAATCCCTGCCTTCAAGTGGCTTATCATAGAAACAAAGACAATCCGTGCTGACACTGTTCATTATTCAATAAATATTAGAGGCTCCACACCGTGACAGCCACTGTTGTGGACCCTGAATAGACTGGAGGACAGTAGATATTTGGAGTGAAGGAAGCAATGAGGAAACTTGAATCCTGGATCCTAGTCTGCATAAATTAGCCACGACCTACAAAAAGTCACTTCTTTCCCCTGATTTCACTTTCTTTATTTCTAAAAATGAATATGGCAATAGATCTTCTCACGGGGTCTTTATATATCCCCTGGTTCTACAACTTTTTTAATTTCAGAAACGTGGAATTCAAAATTATTATGCTAAATCCTTGACTTTGGTGAATAGAGATATGAATTACATGAAAAGTTTCAAAGGAAAATGTCATTAGAATACAGAAAAATGGATTATGAATTAAAAAATGACCTCTTTGTTATTCCTTCATAGTCAAAAATTTGAAATTATCCAGGAAATTTGCTCATGTTTATAATCAAAACTGATAATTTGGGTCAAACCTTTAACTGGATATTCGCTTATACATTCTGAGCTTATACAATATTGTACTTTATTCAAGAAATGAAGATCTATCTCTGTGCTAGTCACATCAAAGTCAGATATGTGTGTGTGTGTAACATATTTAAAACAGTGATTCTTTACACAGAATTTAATTATTATAACCATGATTGTCTAATTTAATTGGTCACACAAAGGAAGTCTACATTTTGAATAAGAATGACCAAGTCTCTATTTCACTGGGTTCTATAGGATTGACTGTTACTTAGGATTGAGAGAAAATAGGACTGGCTACCTAATCACTTATTAGAGATGTGGTTGTGAAATCAAGAAATAGTATATTCTTTAAGCCTTCAATTCTTTTAAGCAGAGCAGAGTAGGGAAGCTTTATTTTATGAGTCAGGAGCTGGTGCTGGAGAATCAGCTTTCAAGATGGCTGCCATACAGTTTGATAAGGCAGTGCTAGCTGTTGTCTGGCTTCCTCGCAGACTAGTATCTGGGTTACCAGAACTAGTGTCACAAGTGACAGGAAGTAGAAGCTGCCAATTTCTTAAAACCTGTTCTGTATAACTTTGCTATTCTATTTGTCACACAGCCATGGAACCCAGATTCCAGGGGAGAATACACAGATCCCACTTTGGGTGAAAAGTTGTTCAAAGAATTTGGGGGCCATGTTTTAAAACTGCTACAGTAGGCCGGGGATATAGCTTACCGGCAAAGTGCCTGTCCAGCAAGCGCAAGGTTGTGAGTTCGATCTCCGGTACAAAAAAAACAAAACAAACAAACAAACAAAAAAAAACTGCCACACTGATTACTCAGTCAGATCCCATTTTACAGTAAGTGTTTAATATAGTGAGAGGCTCATGCGATCACAGCATAAACGAATGAGGCAAGTTATATGCTTATTTGGCTCAAACAAATCTCGGAAAGATACAGGTGATTCTAGGGCATCTCCTACCTTTGAGTTGTTTGAGGAACACAAGACACCAATCTAGGAAGGGGGATACAATTGCCCTTTTTTCCCGGTTTGCATAGTCTGCACGTTTAATCCCTTTAAAGCCTCTAATATTATCTCATGTCCATTAAATAGAACCAACAATGCAAACCTATTCAAATGACAAGGAAAAAAAAATCACTGTACACCAACCCAGTGTCTTATAAAAACAGCAGGCTGGCCACAGAGGGGGTACGGAAGAGGAGGGTACACCCCTGGACAGGTGGCCGTGGACCCCGAAGGACTAGGGGAGAGAAAGAAAAGGGAGAGGAGACCGATTGTCCCAATGGGAGGGGTACAAAAGGCATGTCAGAAGAAAGGTTGGTAGGGGCATGGTAGGTCGTCAGTGCTTTCTCCCTCAGGGCACATTTTGAATTCTACTACTTCTACTACCCCTACTTCTACTATCTCTCTTGTCAAGGAAGTTACAGTTACAGGGTGTAGTATTCTACGGAAGGTTCATATCCTGCCTCTTGTTGTTGAGCTGCAAATACCTAGCAGTGATCTTTCAATTTGTGTGTGCAGCAGGATCATACTGAGTGCTGTTCAAACGTGGAATGCTGGGCACACCCAGAAATTGCTGGACAATTTCTAATTCAGTAGGTCAGGAATGGGATCAATAATTTTCACTTCTAACGCGTTCCCAAATGATGTTGTGCCACACAGAATAATCACTGGCCTAGATATGAGAAAGTAGCCTCCCCTCAAAGCCACCTTCCAAATTCCTATTGAGTGTAATGGGTGGAAACTGATTTGCACCCAGAGACATTGTTCTGAGACAGCATAAGAAATACAGTCGCTCCAACGAGAAGAAGGTCATAACGAAGATGAAAAAGTTCATCCCAATATTTAATACTCAGGCTATCACAAAAACCATTGATATATTATTACAAGTTAATCTTCAGTGATCCAAAATAGGTTAACATTCACCAATACCAAACTATTGCATGTATTGCAATTATTGTAAAAGTTCTAAAATCATTGCAAATATGAAATATTTTTATGGTTTATGTGTGTATATGTAAAAATTCATTTTACAATGAAGTTTTCCTTCACTAAAGTGCTAAAGCATCTCAGTATGTGCATGTCTTTTGTATAGGGAGAGTTTCCAAGTACCTAAAAAGAAATTTTTAGATCACTAATAGTAAAGGAAATGACTTTTCTCAGAAATTAAAAATAGAAAAAATGATTTTATTATTTGTTGAGATTTTTGATACCTGGGTCTTTCTGTCAGTTTTGTGCATTCCTCTTTCACAGCGCTGCTTTAGTGCCCATGAATTTGACCTTCTTACACTCATTTCATATTTCAAATAGAAACGTGGAGATGAGGAAATTTATATTCAGTGTTCGTCTGAAGAAAGTGCAGATGAATTTTGTGCTGTTTGCTGAGTTAGTCTTCATTTGATTAAATAACATGTTTGCATTGAAGAGAAGAAGCAAGAGAAGATCTAAGGAGGAGGGAGGCTCACCAGTAGACGATGAGTTGGAGCATCTGCTGCACCGAGAGTCCCAGGGGCTGAGATGGGTGGTGTGATGATTATTTCACAGGTGCAACAACCTCATTATTCAGGTACTACGGGAAGCGCTAAGGCAATTCTCAGCAGAGGTAAAAGTGGAACTCAAACAATAGCAACTCAGTTGGGTACATCAAATTACACAGGGTGTTTCAGGGCAGGAGGCTGACCAATGGCTAAGTCTAGTTAAATGTACTGCCTTTCTTCTTCACAAGCAAACATTTTTGCTTTTTATTATTTTCATAGGCAAGGCTGAGTGTTTCATGTAAAGAGTATTTGACTTCTATTTAATTAAGCAAATATGCATCCCCAGCACAAAATTTTAACTAATCCATAATTTAATCATGATTTCGGCATCCATATCTTTATTACCAATAGACAATAATCAATATTTTTAAATGGCCATATAAATTACGGCGCCAATAAGAACCTTTCAGAGGGGCAGGGAGTATATCGCTTGGCTATCTTGTGAATAGTGATTGCTAAAAATCACCTTTGGCAAAACTGGGTAACAGTAGCCCTGCCTTTGCTGAAAGAAATTCTCCAAATAAGTCTGCTAAGTCATTACAGTGTTTCTCTTCTAAATTTCAATGACAAGAGAATTTTGTTTAACCTTGATATAAAATTTAGCAATGAGTTAAAAACTATGGGAAAGTAAAGAATTAAAAAAGGAGCTGATAAAATAATCATTTTGGAACATGCTACAAATGTAGGTAAATTAAAGAGATTTGTGAGGGCAGAGGTGTCTCCTTTAGGATAATACAGGTCAGAGTTCTTTTTCCGCTGAACCCTACAGCATTAACTCATGCCCGATTCATTTAGAAATCAATCATGAGAGTCCTGTGGAACTACTCATTGTCAGCACTGCTAATTTGGCACTTAGCATGGACCATCTAGCATAGCTCCCTGTGAGGAGATATTTGCTAAAAATTAACATGTTTTTTTTTTTAATTCAGGACAAAATTAATAAAAATAAAACAGGTTGATCTGTGTGTCTTTACAGTGACTCTTTTCCTGTGCTACAATTAACATAAGTGTTTTGTGCTTGAATTAGATTAATTTTTATCCTGGAAAAGTATCAAAGCCTCAGAAGTAAATACAAGAAAGAGAGAAAGAAATGGAGAGAAACAGAAAATGAAAACATAGGCTAATGGAGGCAGAAACTTCATCCTGCAGCCTTGATTAACACGGCAAATGAGAAACAGCAGGATCTGAATACTTTCAGTTTTATCTTTGTTCTTTAATTTACTTTCATCTAGGTGCAGAAGAAAATGAGTTTTTGAGCTAATGGACTATTTCCAAGGTTTGTTTTTAATAGTGTGTGTATTTTTTATTTTAAAAAGTAAAAAAAAAAATAGTTTTGTTTAAACAGCGATACTGAAACTATATAAGTAGAAAAGAGCCATGGTCAGGCAAAATTACCTTCATCACAATTTTTAGTTATGGGTAGATGATTTGTGCTATTGCCTTTTGGGTGTGGTCTTTAACTGCTCTTGGAGGCAATAATGGGTGAGATGAAAAAGGCACAAAACTTTGAAGATTCAGAACTGGGCTCCAAAAGGCAAGCACAGAAAATATTGTTTGAAAATTCAAACAATTACATCTGAAGAGCCAGTAAAGGGTGTGGCAAATACTGTAACTCATTCTTTCATTTGCCCATTAATTCAAAACATACGTGTTGAATGCTTACCATGTGCTTAGCTGCTACATTTAGGTAGCTTAGAGTCTGATTGGAGCAAGAGAGGAGAGAGGAAGAAGGGATTTTTTTATAATCATGTAGGAAATTATGTGGACAAGTGAATTTCAGAAAGCAATAGTCTGTAGAAAACACAACAAGGTGATACAGTGCATCTCCAAGGATTGGAAAACTTTAGACATGGCAGACGACTAAATCTGGGTCTCAGAAAGGCAAGTGATAGGTGCGAAAGCAGAGGACCTGAAGAAGAGGCCTGACATAAAATGAGATAGATTTGCTGGATGCTGAAATATGAGGAAGGGTCAGAAATACTATTACAAATGCAGGCATTTTAGGTGGGAGTCTTCAACTCGAAGTTATGAGATTGCAATTTACTCAGCAGGAGTTTGGAAGAAATGGTTGACTAAAGATCTGTGCTTCAGAAAAAGTAATCTGAGCACACTGAGGAAGATACTTTAAGAAGAGAAACCTAGTAGGTCTTTATTGGACAAAGCTAAGTAGGTAGAAGATAGTATGGTTTCAATACCTATAGGCCTGGGAGAGGAATAGGAAAATCTTTACTGGCTAGGCATTAGATGAGAGGGAAGACCTAAAAATACTTTGAGTCCTTGAAAAAAAAACACAACACACACAAACACAACACACACACACACACACACACACACACACACACACATATGGGTATATATATGGGAACATATATATGTGGCATTATAAAAAATTAAATGCAAGAAACTGATTTTACAGAGAAAGTGGTAAATCTAATTTTGCTTGAAATACTTGCAAGACTACATCTCCAAGGAAAGGGTAAGGTTAGAAATTATAAAGTAAGTGGAATTCAAAGCAGGTGATCATTGATAAACTTCAGTGTTAAAACTTCCTCCTGTGGGCTGGGGACATAGCTCAGTGGCACAGTGACTGCCTGGCAGGTGTGAGGTCATGAGTTTGATTCCTGATGCAAATAAATAAATAAATTAATAAAATAAAACCTTCCTTATATATATGGATTTATATCATTAATTTAGACTTTCTTTTCACTTGCCTTTGAGTTGCTCAAAGGCACAAATTGTGTTTTATCCTGTGCATCCCCAGTGTCCAAGGCAGCAGTCTGAGCCTAGCATATGTATAATGTAGGGAAGTAAATGTACGAGCAATAAAGTTATATAATTCTCTCTAGAACCCAGCAAGCGAGGCAGTGCTGGTCATGGTTGGTCTGGTGTCATGTCGGTTATTCAGGTGGTTCTGGTCAGACATTGCATTCGTTCTGTTTCCTCAGAACTCATACCGTTCCCGTGGTGAAATATCTTTAATGCCACCCCTCGATTTAGGTGTCTTTTTCTCATTTTACTGAATACTAAACTCATGTTTGAAAAAGTTTGAGAATGTTTGCAATAGATAAGCCAATAAGAGAGAGAGATTGGCTTCTCCTCAGACTTTGACTCTTCAACTGCTGGTCTTTTGCCAATCTTTTCTCATGGGACTCAGCAAGGTAGGAAGAGGTAATGAGAGTTTGAGGCTATACGTTGTTAAGCATGTTTTTCTTTCAACAAAACTAGATCTGTCTTGTTTACACACACAGACGCACACAGTCTCACAATCAGCCCTGTTAATTTTAATTTCCTAGTAAAGTTAGAACTCCTAATATTGATTGAAGTTTCACAAAAATCAGAATATCCTGTAACACCTCATTTTATTTAAATGATTGAACGAATAAAATACATTCCTCTAGCTAAACTGATCTCAATGCGTACTCTAAGAAGATTTCAGGATGGGGACAACTCCTGTGCTGAACTTAATCTTCTATTTTTGCTCAATTTTCACCCTTCCCTAGTATTCCAGTTAGTCCTTCTCCTTATCTCTTTCTGTTTCTCAAGTTTGGATCAACTGTAACACTGTATATCTTTTATGAAAGAACATTTCCTAGAGTTTCTTTCCTCTCCTTGTATGTATTTCTCAGATCAGTTCATCTAATACTACTTCCTATTACTTCTTTACTTCAAGAATTTCAGTATCTACATTCTCACTGTGGTTGACACAACTTTCTAGACCCAGTGATTCACATTATTTTTGGTCTTTATTTCTGGATGAATGTTAGAATATTTTTCATCTGTTGTATACTTTAGAAGTTTCCTTTATACTTTATCAAAGTATTTTCTTTTTTACTCCTTTATATAAATTTATTTTGTCTTCAATATTGCTTTTTGCTTTTATTTTTTGGCTCTACCATATTGCCTTTCTTTTTCTCTTACTTTGTTTTCATTGCTTTGCTGACCTATTATCAACTCTTTCCCATCAAACTAAAAATATAGGACTCCATAAAGTGTTTTATCTAGAAAGCTATCTTCACCTACTTTGTCTTTTATCACATGTGTATAGTAAAGAATTTTTCAACAGTACTGACATTTTGAGCCAAATAATTTAGTTGTGGAAAGCTGGTCCATGCAATGCAGAATGTTTAGTACCATCCTTGGTCCGTACCCACAAGATAACAATAGTGACCTACTCCGGCCCCAATACACATAGTGGTTTTAACAACAAAAAGTGTCTTCAAGCATTCTCAAATGTTCCCTGGAGGGAAATGCTGACCCCTGGTAAGAACAGTTACTAGAGTCTGGTAAGCCAGCCGATTGGAAACAAATTGTCACACCATGTTATGGTTTGTGTCTGGATAATCCTCCAAAGCCTCATGCAGTCATGGGAACAGGCTTCTAGAGTTTGTGATTGACTAATGGTCCAATGCTGGGATTATGGGTGTGAGTGCTACACCCACCCTAGGATGGGTAATCTACATACAATATAAGGAACAGAGACAGTCTTCACTTGTGCTTCTCCCCTTTTGCTCTTGCTACTTTTGTTGTCTTCTGGCCACCATGAACTGTTGCCCTCTGCCATGCCACCCTGCCTTGGACCAAGCAGATTATAGACAAACCATGAGCTAAATAAACCTTTCCTTCCCTAGCTTTGTGTGTCGGGTATTTTGTCTCAGCAAAGAGAGAAAAGTAGCCAACACATACCCCTTAAGGAGGGCCACAGAATTTTGGCTCAAGTCTTGGCTCTTGAATTTGTTAGACTATAACCTTTAACATAGTTATATTGCAATGGGCCTTCAGTTTCCTTATCTGTAGAATGGAGTGGTAACAATCACCCTACCTGGCTTGAAGAATTGTCTTAGGATCCAGTGAAAAAATGTGTGTAAAATCACACCATGAAAGGCAAAGCACCAAAATTTCTTCCTCTAATTTTTTTTTTCATATGAGTTATGAAAGGGGACAAGAATAGTCTTTAAAATTAGGTTGGATGAGAAAAATTCTATTTAAAAGAAAAAATTACCTTGCTTGGCAGATTAACTAGACTGCCCACCTGCCCTTATTTTTCTAATTTCCTGTAACCAGTGGTGGCAAACCTATGGCATGCATGTTTTTTGTTTTTCTTTTAAGACAAAAGATGTTAATGTATGAGATGTTTTTTTCTAAATTAAAACCTCAGTATTCCTGTTTGATTGCAGTGTTGGCACTTTGCAATAAGTAAGTCAGTTTTGGGTTGCAGTGTGGGCACTCGTCTCTAAAATGTTTGCCATCACTGCCCTAGACATGAACAAAGCCCCCAGTTCTACGGCTTTCTAATCTCACTGGTCTAGTGCAACTAATATGTCCAGAAGCAGAGTTATGTTTATGATAGCTCGAAGTTGAAATGTCATCCTTTAGGTACCAGTATCATTTTTATATGGAATAAGCAGGTTACCAGTAATTATTATATGCTACCCTAGCACTTTAGGTCTGAAACATTTGTATATAAACACCTCAATGCCTCAGTTTTATCATGTTAACATAAAATATAAAGTAAAAACAACTACACACATAGCATAAAGAAGATACACTTAATTTCTCTCAAGATAACACGGTCCAAAAGCAGCATCCTCTAGAAATTTGGTTCTCTCCCAGGGTACTCTTGATTAGAAAAAGAAAGACAGGTACTACTTAACAAGAAAGAAATCCAATTCCCTACATTTGATTAATGCCCTTATTTATGTTATATTGCAATTCAGTCGCCACTTTAGCTAAGTGATCCCCTTAAATAATCTCATTTACACCTACACACATTTTTTTTTAACTTGGTCTGGTTTTCTTATACGAACATGTGTTGTTTATACGTGTAAGTTACTGAGCTTTTCATACAATAGGGATAATTTCAAGGCCATAATGATACCCCCTGATATAAATTATTTAATATATTTTTTTGAAAAAAGAAGTAAAGCAACTCTTCTGGGTAATTGATGTGAGGTAAGCTACAGCATCAGTTGTATATTCATTTTTCTCCAATGTATGCAATTATCCACTCAGCCTGTACCCATTAATATTATTTTTCTTCCTAAGCTGGAAGTATTTAAAGCCATTAGAAAATAATCCAAAGAATTCTATTTGCTGAATAAATTTTAATTTGCATGGCACCAGGAATTTTTTATTAATGGGAAATAAATTATTGCAATCTTTGGGAAGGAGACAAGTTAATAGCTTTGTGAAAAGCAATGGAGAGAAAATGATCTTGAAAAGGTCAGGTCTCCTGTCACAGTGTCTTTATGCACAATTAAAACAAGTCAAGAAAGTGGCTATATAATCAGGACCATGAATATGCATTATATCCTAATGAGAGTGTGAAGAAGTAACAGGCTTAGTGCTAAAGTCATGGTGGGGTGGTGACATAAAAATGGTAATTTGTGATGTAGTATTTAACTGTGTTTCTCTTTCTCATGGAAAACTTAACTCTTTGGTAGCTAGTCCAATGTGTCTTGGTATATTTAGATTTTTTGTACTTTACATGGAATAACAACAATGAAAAAAATCTAAAGAAGAATTCCAATACTTTGTGAATGATAAAGAAATGGCCAAATGTTACCTACTATCATGTATGAATTAACCGATGGGCTTAATTTTTCATTTTGTCATCAATTGCTTTGATCTTTCAGACAGCTGTGTGAGCCTAAGCACATGTATTGATACATTTTAATTCAAAATAAAAGCCTTTGCTAATCCTATCCTGTTGCTTTTTGTTGCTGCTACCTTTCTTCATTTTGTCCCCCTAGGATGCTGCATGAATTTCTAACCAATAACAAGGGAGGAAAATAGCATGATTCTTTGCTAGAATTTTAAAGATTATGAGCAGTTTTATCTTGACCACCTTGTCACAGGATGCATGGTTTGTAAGAGTGCTCTTTCTGCAGGACAGGCCTTTAGAAATGACATTAGGAGAAATGACTGGCTGTATCAAGAAGTTAACTTAAGTTCTTAAGTGGTCAATTACCTCTGGGTAATGGCTGCTTCCCTGGGTCATATTGCTGCTGCTCTGTATGCTATTGAGTCATTTCTGGCTATTCTACATTTTAATTGAAAAGCAGTATGAACATTCTGATTCAGTGGTCATTTAATAAAAGATAATGATCACTGAACAATGATTCTGATTAGCTAATGGCAATTTAAAGGTTTATAGAATCTTGCACAATTCTGCCAGCTTATTCCAGAATATTAATAGAAGACCTTGAACTAATAAGATTTCTGTTCTTATCTTGGCAGGAAGAAATAAATTTTGGAGAAAAGCAAGAGTTTCTCCTCATGTATTTTTGCTATTATGACAAACTTGTCCTGTAAACGGATCAGAATCAAAGCGGGAGGGGCCTTTGTCTCCCTGGATGTGCTGGAAGTGAATACCAGTCATCTTTGAGCTTGATTCCATTTTTTAAAGAACTATTTTACTATCATTTAAATATGGGTCAAGGATATAGCTCACTGGTAGTATTGCTTATCTATCATGAACAAGGCCCTAGGTTCAAACCCCAGTATACACATACAAAAGAGCTCATTGTGGGACATCACTTCTAGGACATGTGAGGCAATCCCTGGGAGACATTCTTCCTCATAGATTGTGGAGAAACCTACTTCCATGATGTGAGTTCAGAACAAGTCAATCTGCTCCTAAATATCTCCTTCACTCTTTCTGTACTGACGAACTTCAACAATTTGAGATTCATTACTTTTTCTATTAAACCATGCAGCCATTAAGAATAACAATGTGTTGTGGTGTAGATTGCTTCAGAGAAGTCAGAAAATGAGAGTTTAAAGAATCAACAGACAAATTTTATCCCTTTGTTATTTTCCCAAGGGTCAACCTTCAACATGGTCTCAATTATGTAACACTGAATAATTTTCTTACTGTTAGAGTTAAATACATGTAGAATGGATTTTTTTTCCATTCCATAAATGCTATTCCTGTTTTACATTGATCATTAAGGACACACTGCTAACTATGGGACTGATGAGTTTAGGAATCCAGAGATTGGAAACAAAAGAAATGTCTACACATAGATCTTTAAACATAGTTCATCTGTCTTAGTACAGTGAATTGAGTATAATTGGGAAGAGGGAATTTGGTAAACATACTCTGCAATATCTATTAGGCATTAGCTTGCTAATCCTTGAGTATTTAAGCATAATAAAAAAGCACTATTTGGACAATGTTTCCTCTGAAGCAGAAAACATACCCAGTAATCCCCAGACTCCTCACCTTGAAAGATCTGCTTTAAGAGAAGTCCCTATACACTTGATCAGTGCTTTATTAACAATTTATGTGCAAATCTACACTTTAGCTTGCTTGAGTCTTTTCAAAAGTTTGTGTACATATGGATTTTAAGCCATTTAACACTGAGTTTAAATCTTGTTCTTGGATTTAGCTTAATTATATTTGTGTTTTAGTAGTTATGTGACTTAGGCAAGTTGATTAAACTCTGAATTTAAATTATCTCTTTACCAATGAAGAATAGGCATTTCACAGTGCTGAGACAAAAATATGTAAACTTACATATGTAACTGTAAACGTGCAGAGTATGTGTCCTAGAGTACAAATCAATGAAGTTAATTTCCTGTTGTTCCTTTCAGTTCAGAGTACAGGTACGGTACCTTGCTCTATTACTGGAGACCCTTCTTGATTAATCAGGTTTCCCACAGTGATCAAGTCGAGGATGGAGTTCAATGCCTTAGTTGCAAGAGGCAAGAAGGGAAAAAGAAACATTTTCTTATGCTCAAAGATGAGGGCAAAGGTGGGATCTGGGAATCAGTGGAGAACCAGTGTAGGAAGCTGTTGTAGTCAGGGGTTGCAAGGAGAACAAGATAATACAGGACACATGATTTATAGTATTATTTTATGACAGTCACTCAGAGTCAAATACAAGAAGTACAGGAAATCTGTCCAAACACTAAAGACCTAGGGAATCCAGCTGAGGGCCTGAATCCCATGGCAATAACCTGCACGAGTTCAGCTGGAAACCTAGAGCCCATGACAATGCTTCCCATGAGTTCAACTGGAGGCCTAGAGCACACAATGACTCATGCAAGCTTGTTTCATAGATCTGCACTGGGAAGGCCCAAAGGCCAGCAGTGAAAGCCAGAAAGTCTGTGCCAGAGGGATGAAGGATCTGTGCTAGTAGGGTGAGGGTTCTGCACTGAAGCCAGGAAGCAACACTCTTCCTCTCCAGGTCTCCTTTTTATGCTGGCAACAGTCCTCAGGTGGACGATCTACGCTTAGCACCACGCTGATTCGATTCAGGGGGTGTTTAAATTGACCATCAGTTTTCAATCCACCATAGAGGCTATAGCTCTGCTTCCTCCTGCTTCCCACTAAACCCTTTTCTCCTTTTTGTTTTCCACTCCCATAGTTTGGGAATGTGAAAGGGGTGGGCCTGTGTCCAGGCTCCACAACATCAAAACCACAATCCTTGTAGGCATAACACATAATACCAAATCCTCTTCAGCTTTGTCCTGGGAAAAATATGGGGACAAAACGGAAAAGGACAACACGCAAACACCCATAGAAAATAAAATGTAAGAAAAAACCTGAAATGTAGAAACTACAAAACATTGAGATTTTATGCCTTCATTAATAGAATAACTACAAAATCATAAGCTTAACATCCAATGATAGCAGATAATTTTTAAAATGTTGCTACTGTCACGATAAAAACAGATTAGCAAAACACTGACAGACTAGATTTTCTAAAAATTGAGATGATTCTAGGTTAAATGTGATGGTGCATACCTGCAACCCCCAGCATGAGGGAGGCTGAAGCAGGATAGTCACTGCAAATTGGAAAACAGTCTAAACTAACTACATAGCAAGACCTTGTCTCAAAACAAAACAAAAACTAAACTAAACTGAAATAATTCTTAAAATACCAGTTTAAAAGGCTGCACACTTTACATGTAACAGGTCCAACATCTATTAATTTACTCTTTAAGGAGGGTCACTAAGATTTGAAACAGAAAAAAAAAA